>SZWC01012254.1:55682-79582 GCA_023375785.1 Penium margaritaceum | reverse complement strand
TAGTTGTGTAGAGTAGTACGGATTTGTACAGACTTGTACACACTTGTATGAAATGGAACCTATTTATGTGGACTTGCACGGGATCATGCAGAGGTGTGTGAACTTGAACAAAATTGTACAAATCACCACATGTGTGTACACAGTTTTACACAATTGTATGGACTTGCTAGAAAATGCATGGTCTTGTGAAGGCTTGTACAGAATAATGTAGACTTGTACAGCCTTGTTAAGAATCTATGGAGTTGTATGTAGTTCAAATTGGTTGCAAAGAATTATAGGGAATTTTATGCACTTATTCACATTTGGAAGTCATCCATTGACTTAGGAAAACATACATGGGATTTCAAATGATTTTGCGTACATGTCCACAATTGAGCGGACTTGTACGGATAGGTACATAAGTATACAATGTCTACTTGGCTCAGCTATCTGGCTTTGACAACGGTACCAGCTTATCCTTACACCTTCATAAGACCTTAAACAGGTTAAAGTTTTCTCCATGCTACTGGAACCTCAAGATTTCCACCAGCCTTCAAAGCAGTGGAAATTGTTGCAGTCCAGTCAACCATGACCTCTTTGTGAGTGAATCTTTGGCATCCTTCATCATCATCTTGTTTTACACAGAAAATCTCTTGATTGCCTCTCTGGATCCCCATGCTATCCAAGCTGTGAAGGTTATCCACCCGTGTACGCACAAGATGAAGGATCTCAACATGCCCACATATTCTTCGGCATGGAGATTGAGCATGAATGTCAGAGCCACATGCCTACCGCCCATCAAGCCAGGTACGTTTGCACTCGAGATGAGCGGTTTGCAGATTTGTTTCATTTATTTTCCCATGCTTCCATGCCTATGATACCTGCTGGGGAGAGGCGTTTGGTGGCTCTTGACCCTGCACGACTGGAGGAGCTGACTGCCGTCATAACATACCTCTAGATTGTGTCTCTGATGGCACCACTACCCATGTTGAAACTTTTTTTTTTTTCTTTCAAATACCTACCACAGTTCTCTCAGTTCTTGGATCGCCTCCATCTCATGGCAGCATGAATTTTTGTCTGCTACGTCATCTCTACATCCCACTGGGGCTTATGCTTTTGTATACAACCCTCAGTCACCATTGACAGGAACACAAACGATAGTGGGCTTACGATAGGAATTCACACAGCTGGTCAGGGTACATCTCTCTTAAACGTAGCATTGTAGTCTCTTGTATGATCGAAATACAAGGCTGGTTTGGGTGTAGCTTGACTGAGAATGAGGATGTCCCCTTAGAATCCGGCGTCTGTGACATCATCCAGTTGTGTTCTCTCATGCAGAAGCTACCACTAGCACATCCATTGCATCATCCTTTGCTGTAAAAACAAGAGCACACGATGCATTTCAGAGCACAATGGCATGCATAACACTCACCCAAAGCATATCAACATTATGCATAACTTTGTCTTCGAGTGCATCACGTGTGGTGACGTGCATCTGATTGGGTCTGACACATTGCAGCAGCATGCTGAATTCCTCACAAGGGCACTTTGCAGTGGAAAGTTCAAGTTGGGGATGCATTTCCTTAGTCTCCAGTTCCTCTGTGGAGATCCCGGTTGACATGTGCTTGTTCCTTGTCTGTTCAATCACTCTGGATCTGTCTTCATGGTCTCTGTTTTTCTGTTTTTGTGGCTCCTTTTTGCCATGTACTTGTGTCCTTTGTGTTATTTTGGCATCTAGCATCTACGTATCATGAGATGTGTTCTTTTTGTGTCAGTCTCTCTGAACTTTGAGCTCAATTCCATTCACTTGCACACAAATTATGGTGGTTGAAAGCTACTTCGACACTCCTAGCTTCATCTTGCACGTTCTCATGTGCCCACCACAATTTCATTGATGGCCAGCACTCAGGGCCAATTTATGGGTAACATCACATATGATCTTCTTCTCCCCCCCCCCCTTCTGTTTTCTTATGATTGGGTTGCTTCCCTTGATTTTTTATCCAAACACCTGAGTAGACCATACCATTTCCTGGAGGTTCTCCTTGTTGTTTTTTGGTAGCTGGTAGGTATATCTTCGCATTTTTTTAGAACCCAGCCGATGTGTTTGTGCAGATGTACCCATGCTTGTTGGGCCGAGGACAAGGGGGTATCCTTCACCCTTGCTCATTGTTCCATATAATGCTTATATTCTCAAGAATATCTTTGCCGTCTCTCTGCCTTTCTCAGCAACATCTCTCACACTGTGTCCCTCAAAGCATGCTCTCTCACAACGAATATTGCTGAGTGAATTTCTCCATTCTCTCACGTGTAATACTGATTTCACATCACTCCAATGTCTCATTTTCCCACATCTTCTTTATCTTGGAGGCAAACATACTACCATTAACTTTCAATTTAGTAGATTATGCCCCTGTACATTACGGTTAGTTAGAATACACTAGAAATACACTTAGTGCTCACAAAAACTCTATACCCCGCATCTTTTACTATACAAAAACGTTCCCATTATTGGGGGCCTTGGGTGAGTCCAACATGTTTTTTCAGCTCTTAACACTTTCAACTTGGGTTTAATGTGCCAAAGTTGTGGTCTGTTTGGTGGGACTCCATTTAGGAAAACGGGCATCAATCAAATGGCTTGACCAAAATCTCTCTTGTGGACACCCATTTTCCTAGAACGACATGTGGATGGAGAAAATGATTCAGACAAACAGGCGTACTCCTGAGAATTTTCTGAATTCGTCCACTCAACTGATGCCCGTTTTTCTTATCAGAACCATGGAAAACCAAACCCTTTGTGATCACACAAAAACCAATCAGAATGTATATCAAAATGAGTCACTCAATTTCCCCCTCCCTTGTTGTGTAACTTTCCCGACGTACACGAATTCCTAATCTCCATGCGTGGCCACCTTTTTCCTTACATTCATGGCCCACCACGCAATTTCCTATGGGTTTTTCTACAAATCGGCCGATGCTTTTCTTGCTAGCTTCCATGACATCCAGTGCTTCATTCAAATAAGGTGCTTGTAGATTCAACAATCTCTAGAATATTCAGCTAAACTATTGAAAATTGAATAGATGCTTTGGCACTGTTTGGTGGATTTTTTATGGTGCTAGACTTTCATAAGAAGGGCCTTTTTTTTCTAAAAAATCCCCGATTTCTTGATGAAGTTTTTGAAGAAACCAATCATGATGGGATATTACACGTGTCACTAGACTTGAGCGTCCAAGAATCCAAGTATGCCTCAATATCATTTTTTGCTCTTGTTTATGAGCGATCGACAGTTGCAACACTTTTCATTGAAGTACACTTACTACTAATGAAACATTGAAGTGTCACATTTTCCCAGATACAGTGATTGCTTCAAAACTTCTTTGCTTCACCATCCATGATCCTCTTGACATTACAACTTTGCTCCTGCAAGTCAGTTTTTCACACATCTTCGCCACCAAGGATTGCGCAGACCTTGTGACAAAAACAGTAAAGAGAGCAAGCGCATCAAGTGACAAGATGCAGTAACCCAACAAAGAACTTGGCGATGGACAGAAAGCAGTGAGAGATTCAAGATGCTCTCAAGACGAGCAACTCAAAAGGCAGCAATGGCAGGCTTCCTGACAGAAAGCGCAACACCAATGAATCCAATGGAAATCTTAGAGATAGAACATTTGGGCTTGAGGATAAACAGTGGTGTCACTCGATTGTGAAGATCTTGTCATGTTTCTTCTTTTTTTTTTGTCAGATGGTTTGGAAGCTGGATACGAACACTGAACCATGGATGTTAAAATGAAAAAACCTTCCACAGAATGCTGCAAACGTGTTGTCATTGTGACCTGGTTTTCATGCAAATCAATGACCTATGCAATGCGCTGATCTGCCATACTTTCCCAATGTGCAACCACAAAGTCATCCACAGGTGAGACCACAGCCCACGGGTTGAATAGGCCAGTGAAGCAGTCTGTGTCTTGATCAATGGAAAAAAAGTGATATCTGCCACTTATCGATCTACAAGATGTAGGTTAGAAGCATAAAAATAACCACAAATGCAGCCAAAATCTTGATCAGTGTCAGCTATAATGTAGAGCCCAAGCATAGCTCATCCTGTAAAATATTTATGCCCCTTGTTCAGTGCTATAGGATGGTTCAGGAATTATCTAATTCTAGTGGAGGTATGAACCCTAGATCCGTTGTAGGATGACCCACTTGCGCTCTGCCTTTTGTGAGATATGACCTGTGGGTACACCATGTAGGTGGCCAAAGTGCACTTGGCCACTTTGCTCATTTGGCCGAGTGAGAGGTCATGAGTTTAAAGCTGGCACCATGCACGTCTTTCTTGTAAAGGAAGCTTCCAATAGATGAATTATGTAGCTTCTTTGAGGACAAATGAATGTTCTGCCATCTGAGCACTAGTATGCTTATGTGTCAAGCCCGCAGCACAAGTCATTTGGTGATGTGGCTGGCTCAAGCCATTGTTGAGGAATGAGATTTTGGGTTATGGGACTAGATATACATTTATGACGGGACTTTTCTAACATTCTGATCAACTAACCCTTGCTTGATGTTCTCTTACATATTCACGACTTGAGCTCTTGTTGAGATGTAATGCTAAGGAATCAGTACTCTTGAAGGTGGGTTGTATGCCTGGTTATGTTTAGGGTGTACAACACAAACATGTAAAAGAAGAAATAGGAAGAAACTTTGTGAGATTTTGCGACTTCTCTGCCAGAGGTTTGCTAAATTGACAGCACGAATAAGGGTAATGTGCCCGTACCTCTAGTTAGATAAGTTTCACTTACGCAATCGCTAAGTTACAAGCACTGAGAGCGTCTATGCTCTCACCCAACTTCTCTGTTTGCAGGTTTATTTCATAATGAGAGGAATACAACAGATCCACACCTTTTCTTCTTCAGATCTGAAATCAGCCTGCATCATTACACATCTTCTTCCACCGGCCAAAGTGAATAGGGCAAGCAGTTTCCCCCATTGACCAACAGCCAACAGCGGCCTCAACCAGAGGTGGATCGGCATCAATGGCAGATGCAGCAGCAGTAGAAGTTGTATCTGTAAAGATGACAAGGTCAGAGGAACCAGGGAACCATACCCCAATCCTTAGTTTTGATGGAACGGGGTTTTCTGTAACGAAGTGACAGTTGAAATCATCATGGATGATAGAGGTTTTCTATGATTGTTTGATGAAACCATCCCAAAACCAGTTAAGGAGGATGATGGCCTCGTGGCATGAGTCAAGGTCAATAAGAAAGCTATCATTCTTCTTGTGTCCTCCCTACAACCCTCAGTCCTTTTACACATTAGAGGATGCAGAGTTGCAGTTGCAGCATACACCAAACCGGGCAAGGTGTTCCACTCCTCCTCACTTTTCCGGCCACCTCTTTGTTATGTAGAATCTCATGAGATTGAGGCTAGGTGAAGGGGAGGATCTCCCTGCCTTTCTTCAGAATTTAGAAATGAGCCACCAGCATAGGGTAGGACCTACATGCAGGCCATGATCTTGCTGATGACGTTACCAGAGAACTGGGGTTCAATGATCATAGTGATTAGAGGGTGGACCAAAGAGAATGTGTCCTTCACCACTGTCTCATATTTTGTGTAGAATGAAGCTATTTTTTTTGTAGTAACAGTGAAACAAACATGGCTGCCTTTGCCTCACGAGGTAACGTCACCTTCTGCCAAACCTCCTCCTTAGACTACAAGGAAAAAAACAGAATAGGAAGTAGTGGTATGGGTCCAAAGCACCACCAAAACTACCGCAACTATGGGAAGGCTGGAAACTGGGCTTGCAGGTGTAGAGAACCCAAGAATGAGGGAGGAGATTTTGATGGAAATGATAACAGAAAAGGTGGGAAGGATCCCATAAGCTTGATGGCTGAGTGCGCCTCGAACAAAGGGAAGGCGATCCTCAGGACAGGAGCATACGTCTGTGATTCAGGCACCAATGAGCACACCATGTATGAGTAGTGTGATTGTATCTTTCTTTATCCATGCAAAAACAACTTCAGAGTAACTGACGGCGAGGCTGAGGCAGTTGAGGAGATTGGTGACAAGTTGGTCACAATGGACGTCAGCAGTGCACATTCAGACCTCAAGCTAAAGGGGGTGGTTGACTTGCCCTATTTTACAACCAACCTACTCTTCATCTCTAATGTTACCGATCATGGCATGATATTATTTGTCACAAAAAGGAAGCAGTGATTGTTCCTAGCAAGGACATGGGCATCTCCAAATCTTCCAAGATATTTGTTTCCCAAGTCCCTCTCATTAATGGACTATATTTCCTGCAAACCAAGATGACTTAATTGAAGGCCAAATGTTCAGTGAAGGGTGATGGTGAGTAAAGAATCAATGGAGAGATGAATGACAAAGGGAATGCTGGAGCTGAAGAGGCACTGGCAGTGGAAGAACCAGCAACGAGACCAGAAGCAAAGGCAGCCACTGGGACTATTCATTCCATCCAGCAAACTTGCCATGACAACCTACGGCATGGACACTTGCTCATTTCACATTGCTCATTGCACATTGGTGCTCATGGTAAATCAGGAGTTATTGCATTAAATGGAGCTGGAGAAAGAGGCGGAAGAAGTAGTCGGGAACTTGTGAGAGAAGTGATTTCAGAACAAGGCAAAGAATAATTCCTTCAAGCGTAATGGTACACGTGCTCATGCATCTCTTTATCTCATCCTTTCTGATGTTTGCGGTCCCTTTTTCATATGATTAAAAGGAGGAAGCAGATACTTCCTCACTTGCATCAATGACAACAACCATGAGGTGTAAATATGTTTTCTTAAAAAGAAAGGAAGGTGAAGGATAATCTACAATCATTTATCATTATAGTTAAGCGGTAGAGTCATAAGGTGAATGCATTCAGGACGGACAATAGAGGTGAGTACAAAGGTGGTTCAAGCAATGGAGCATCATAGAGAATGAACCAGACACTTCTCAGCATGACAAGGTGCATGCTCTTTAATGCCAAGCTGCCTCCTCAAATCCAAGATGAAGTAGCATGTACATCTGTTCACTTTGCAAACTGCACACATACATAAGATTTTTTAAGGAGAGGCAAGAAGAATAAGAAAAAGCAGCTAAATAAAGTATAAGTTGCATATTCAAGAAAGAATCTAGACGCTCCCATCTGAAAGTGTTTGGTTGCACCAGCTTTGCCAAGGTCCTGATTGATAAGGGCCCCAAACAACTAGATGCAAGAGCGTGAAAGTGCGTCTTCATCGGCCACAACACCGTCCACAGAGCTCATAGAAAATGGGAACAAGGAGCAAAAAAGTTCATACGTACAAATGACGTGGATTTCCACAAAGTTTCCGTGGGTAATGGAGAGAGAGAGAGAGAGAGAGAGAGAGAGAGAGAGAGAGAGAGAGAGAGAGAGAGAGAGAGAGAGAGAGAGAGAGAGAGAGAGAGAGAGAGAGAGAGAGAGAGAGAGAGAGAGAGAGAGAGAGAGAAATTTCAAAAAGGGAGAGTGGCACGCCTCTCCTCATGAGGGAGACAAAGTACCAGCAAAATAGAAAGTCTATGGGCTGGGTGTTGCAACAGGGAGGGGAGCTGATAAGGATGAAGCAGAGGATTCAGACTCTGCATCCGACATTTCTAACCCTCTTTACCATCATTGATGACAAAGCAGACCTAGAGCCTCCACAAAACCAGCAACTAGAAGCAGGTCCAATGAGCAGCTCATGCCTCAAAGTGCCTTGGCAGCATTATGATCTAGATAGGGGTGATTGGAAAATCTTCTAGAATTTATTTCTGGTTCAAGAAGAGAAACTTTCTTTCATAGAGGCGCTTGCTCGGCCTGAAAGATCTGACTGGAACGAAGCAATACACAGTGAGCTAAAACTCCCTTGAGGAGAATGAGACACTGGAGCTGGTGTTCATACCTTTCGGGGCTCACGTGGTGGGTGACAAGTGGGTGCTAAAAGTAGGAAAGAAACTGGATGAAAAAAAACAGAATAGTACAAGGCTTGGGTGGTGGCAAAGGGTTCTTTTCAATGCTTGGGCACAAAGTACAATGAGACCTTTGCTCATGATATGGCCTTTGCCTCCATCCGATCAATGCTTCCCATCACTGCTGCCAAGAACATGGAAGCCCATTAGATGGATGTCAAGACAGCCTTTTTGTCCGGAAAACTTGACAAGGTTGTGCTGATGGAGGAGCTAGGGAGTTGAAAACCCTAAGGGCAAGGTGTGCACATTGGTGAAAACACTGTATTGGCGAAAACAAGCCCCAAGTTGTTGGTGCCTGGAGATGGATGTCTTCATGGCATGGGATTCATTCATGCACTACAATAATGACCCTAGCATTTACGTACACGAGAGTGACAACATGGTCCACGAGAGTGGACCATGTTGGTTTCCTTTTTATGTCAAAGATTTGATTATGTGCTCTTCCTTAAAGGCGTTGCTGGATGATCTCAAGAAGCAGCTGGGCAGAAGATTCAAGACAAAGGACATGGGTCCTCTTGATTACTACCTTGAAATCACCATCAAGCATGACAGAGAAGCAGGTACAATCAGCATGAACCAGAAAAAATACACCATCACCATCCTCAAGCGTTATGGCGTGGCAGATTCCAAGCCTTCCAGCATACTTCTGAACTCAGCGTGCAACCACTCCACCTCAATATCCCTATCCAACAAAGGCAAAGTCATTGACATTCTCGGTGTTCAATATCATTCTGCAGTGGGTAGTCAAATGTGTGTTATGATCACCATCCGACCAGATATAGCCCATGCCGTTGGAAAGGTAAGACGGTTTTCGGCCAACCCTGGTCCAGTGTACTTGCAGGCTGTGAAGCGCATCATGCGCTACCTGGAGGGGACGTGGAATCTGAGGCCCCAGTTGGCAGCCTCACTAGATCCGAGTCAACATGTCTCATGTCCTACACTCATGCTGATTGGAGAGGTAGGATAGATGACAGAAAATCCACCTTGTGCTTGGTGTGCGTGGTAAATGAAGGTGCAGTCAGTTGGACGAGTCGTACGCAAAAGAAAACTGTATCTCTTTCAGCTTGAGCAAAATTGACGTATCTAAAGATCCCATTCCTCTCCAAGAGCAACAAAGCACATTGGAATCTTGTACAATCACGCTCAGGACTTGGTCTCCAAGCTGAACTAAGTTGATATGCTTACAAAGCTACTAGAATCGGATTTTCAGGTGGACAGGAATTGTATGAGCATGGTCAATGCAGGTGACAAAGGCTGATCATATCAAGGTGCAAGGGAGAATTTTTTTAGCATGTATGCCCCTTGTTCACTTCTAAAGAATAGTTCATGAATACTCTGCCCCTTGTTGAGGCATGAACCCTAGATTTTCTGTAGGGTGACCCAGTTATGCTTTGTCTCTTGTTTGATATGACCTGTGGGTACACCATGCCGGTGCACAGTTCACTTGGCCATTCTTTTCATTTGGCCAAGTGAGAGGTCATAAGTTCAACCCTGGCTCCATGCATATCCTGGTTGCAAAGGAAGTTTCCAAGAAAGCAACTCCATAGCTTCTTGGAAGTCACATGGATTTTCTGCCACCTTGGCACTAGCATGCGTATGTGTCAAACCCACAACGCAAGTCCATTGTTGACGTGGCTGGCTCAAGCCATTGCATAGGAATGTTATCTTGAGTTCTGGGACTGGACATCCATAGAAAGACCTGCCTTGAATGCTGGCAAATGAACCCTTTCTCAATGCTCTCTTGCTTATTTAGGACTTCATCTCTTCTTGAGATGCAATGCTAAGGCATTTATACTTTGGAAGGTTGGGTGTATGCCTGATTAAGTTTGGGGTGCACAACGTAAACACATGTAAAGGAAGAAAGTGTAAGAGACTTTGGTGAGACTTTTATTTCTACGGCTTCTCTACCAGAGGTTTGTTAGCAAGTCTCAAATAATCCCCAAATATCCCAGTTTCCCAAATCGTCTTTTGCTCCTCAACTTCGACATGTACACCAACACTAGGCACCATAGTATAGTAGTGCTGGAGGTGCAACAGAAAACTTGAATCCTATGTGAAAAAATCAAAAACATCTTCTGCGCATGTTTGTCATCCATATGATAGCAGACCTCACCAAAAAAATGGTGAAAGGAGCAAGCACACCTAGCAACAAGCAGCGGGAACTGCTACAGACTTTGGAAATGCAGGGAGAGCAACAAGCGATCCATAAAAATCTCAAAGAAACACAGTAAGCAGAGGCGGCAGGCTTCATGGAAAATGGTATAGCTCTGACAAAACCGACGGCCAATCCGATGATGGGCCTCTCAGTCTCCATGATCCCCTTGCCTTTTACTAGTTCTTGTTTGGGAAACACCTATCTTGATGGGAGGAGACAGCGGCCAGAAAGCTCACATTGATGAAGACCTAAACTAGGAACTATTGGGATTTGGGAGTCTCAGTAACCATCTGCTCCAAACACTCAACACATTGATCGAGGAGCTACAAAATTTGTGCGTGTGGGAATCATTACTCAATAAGAGGAATAATCATCTCTTAAATGAACCCCAAATCTGGCCAACACTCACAGAGCCATTCAATCCTGCAAACTCAAAAGGACCAACAGTTTGGATGAGGATGACGAGTTTTGATTTTTACTCTACAGTTGTTGGGAAAAGGATGACCAAAAGACCATTGACCTGGTGGCCTCACTTTTGCGTGGCATGAAATTCAATTGGTGGCCCAATCTAGAGAACATCCACTAGCAAAAGAAGACCACCAGAGCCAGATTCATGGCTCATACAATTGCTTTTACATCATCCAACATGGCAAGACTCTCTGACTCCACCGGGAAAGGGAAATGACTTCGCGCGGGCCGTCCTTGCACATTCTGGGAAGCTAAACAAGAGTTCCAATGCATGGCACAAGCTCCAACACCTACATCAGCAGTTAAACGTGGAGTATTACACATGATTGTTTTACAAAAGTATCACCTACAATAACATTGCCATGAACAGAGAGTGTTCTCACTACAACTAAAGAATTAAAGTGAGATATTTGGCAAGTAACCATGGTAATCGGAATCCAAGATGCCCTTTCTCCAATGATTGCAGCAGCTAATTGCACCAATAGTACCGAATCTACTACAATTGGATGTAGGATTACGATGGCTGGTTATCACAAATCCACCATAATTGCCATTGTGGAGGGAAATCCCAGTCATTGGAACATCCAGCTAAGTGGAGATTGATGTCCTCGACTAGAGAGACCAACGGATGGCTGGGGCTGCAAGACACCAGGACACATCCCCTGCATTTGACCAAAGTGCCAGCAAAGGTGGGGTGTTTACAGAAAAAATCTGAGGATGCATGAAACAGGACAACAGTGGACAGAGGAGTTCCTTTCTGGTCAGAGAAATATGCACCGTCTGATTGTCCATCTGGGAGGAAAGTTTCTGAGATCGCAAAGTTCACCAAGGGGTACAAAGACAACCAATCGACAAAACTACTATGAGTACAAGGAAGGGGCTATGAAACTTGTAAGATGGTACTTACACAAATAGATGGAGACGCTTCGCAGAGTCTCACAAGCAACAAAATGGCTTGAATAATGGATTTCCAAACCAAATCAGGAGTGTTTGAAAGAAGATTCTACGATGGAAAATCGCAGATTTGTCAACCTCATTAACCACTCCAGCTGCAAACTGGGAAGCTGCAAGATGTAGCAGCTAATCTGGAGGAATTGAAATGGACCAACGATTGCCATTGTAGCAGCTCTCGGAAGGGGGCCCAGTGGGAGGTATTTTCAGCCCGGACCATCTATAAAAACCCAAAAAAAGAAAAAGAGGATGTAGAAGATTTGAGGAATTGCCCAATAAGTATCCACAAAATCATCCTTGGGCAAGATTTCCTATGCCAACATAACTTGCAAGTTGATTGGCATTGCAGAGTGGTTTGCATCAACATTAATGACAAAAAGGGACACATGTTTTTGATTGACTGACCCATGTCGCATTGGCAGTTACGGGAAGCAGCAGATGAAGTTGCAGTTACCGTAACCCAATGGACATCGTTGATATCACTGGACGTGGTCAAGCGACACCTGCAACGCGGAGCTCAGGCCTAGGTAGGGGACACGAGCAAGATAGTGAAAACAGAAGTGATAAAAAAATAGCCTCATCTACTTTGATGCCTGTTAAGTATCAAGTGGTTCTGGAGGCATTTGCACCCATCATTGAGGAGATACAAGGGGGGTTTTCCAACGAGCTCCCCAAGAAGTATCTCCGCAGTGCAGCATCAATCATCAAATAGACCTGACGTCTGGCAGCCGGCCGGCAGTCAAGGGAACCTATCGGATTAGTCACCAGAGGTTTATCGGGCCATCATTGCCACCATATGAAAATCTAGATCTTGTTTCCAAAGCAAAGACCAGCTCATTGGAATGTGATTGTTTGTGGACTACAACGTGTTAAACAACATTGTCTTCAAGAACTGTTACCACCTTCCATGAGTAGATGAAGTTTTACCAACTTTGAAGGGCAAGAATCCTCACAAAAACTGGCTTACGGAACGGCCATCATCAAATCCGCATATTGGATAAGGAAATCAAGAAAACATAACTCCGCACCCGCTATGAACACTTTGAGTTGACGTTTATGCCGTCTAGGATCACAATGTCTCTGTAAGTTTTATGGTGGCCATGAATAACATTGTGCGGTCATACCTCATTGACTTTGTCATCATTGAACTCAATGAGTTCATGGTGTAGAGCAACATGAGAGAGGACCACAATGGATACCTTGGAAAATCCTCAAAACTTGATGAAGAGGAAATGTGCAGAAAAATCTCAAATTGCTCATTGGGTCACTGTTCTCTCAAGTTTGTGGGCCACATCATTGGTGGCAGATGGATCACGCTGGATCCAAAGAAAGTGAGGGTGTTCATTGATTCGCCGACGCGCACCAACATTTGGGATGTTCACATGACTTCAGGATATTACAGTTACTACGGTTGATTCTTACAAGATTATGCCGAAGTGTCAGCGCCTCTCTCTGTTGTCACTACTAAATCCACCGAGTGGAGTTGGAGACAGAAGAAGTGCTCAACTCTTTAAGAAATGATCTGCTCTGACCTTGTTGGTAGCCTTACAATTGGCAGATCCAGTGGTTGAATTCATCCATTCACTGATGCGTCTGGTCAAACAATCAGAGTCATTCTCCACCAAGACAATGGCGGAGAAGAATAATTGGTCGCATACATATCAAGAAAGTTGTGCTGGCTGGAGTGGAAGTACAAGGTGCATGAAAACAATATGTTGGAGGTTGTGTATAAGTTCAAGACATGGTAGTACTATCTGGAATGCCAACAATGCACAGTCTGTACTGATCACCACACACTAGATTATCAGAAGACTCATGAAAGATTGAGCTGCTGATAAACATAATTAATGGAGTTCCCAGAGAGAGATATCCGGCAAGCACTTGCCATTTTTGGCATCCAAAACTACTTGTCGCAGATGATTGCAACAGCAAGAAACATCAATAGCACCGACTACAACGCTCGGATCCGGGAATCCTATAGCAGACAACCTCCCAACCACAATCATCTTGGAAACGGAAAAAGCCAATCGGTGGACTCCTCGACTCCGCTGGACGTGGACACCGTCAACAAGAGAGATACGCTGACTTGCTACAATAGCGGAAAAGTCTATTGAATGTTTTTTACCCCTTGTTCACTATTGTAGGACGGATCAGGAATGCTCTGCCCCTTGTGGAGGTATGACCCCTGGATCCGTTGTAGTGTGACTCAACTATGCTGTGTCTCATGTGATACATGACTTGCGAGTACACCATGTGGGTGAGTGGTTACCTTGACCACTTTGTTGAGTTGGCCAAGGGAGAGGTCATGAGTTTGATCCTGGCTCCATGCACATCTTGTTTGCTATGGAAGCTTCCAAGAAAGAAATTATGTTGCTTCTTGGATGCTATGTGGTTGGTCTGTCACCTTGACACTAGGATGCTTATGTGTCTAGCCCACAGAGCAAGTCTATTGGTGATGTGGCTGGTTCAGGCCACTTCCCAGGAATGTGTTGTTGAGTTCTAGGACTGAACAGAAAACTGTAATAGGACATGTCTTGCATGCTTATCAATCAGCCTTTCCTTGATGCTCTCTTGCGTATTGACGACTTGAGCTCTTCTTGAGATGTAGTGCTCAGGCGTTAGTATTCTTGAAGGTTAAGTGTATGCCTGATTAAGTTTAGGGTGGATGACATGTGTCAACAAAGGAAGAAGGTGAAACAACCTTTGTGAGCCTTTCGCTTTTGTGGATTCTCTGCCAGAGATAATTCGCTCAGTAGCTAACAAAGGGTTATGGGCCCACGCCTCTGGTTAGAGAAGTTTCACGCACGCAACTGCTAAGTCACAAGCAGTGAGAGCGCCTTCGCTCTCATCCAACTTCTTTGTTTGTAGGTCAACATCAGCAGGAAGGGAATGCAACACATTTGCACCTTTCCGCCTTGGGAACTGACCTCTGCCTACATCAGCCTATACAAGCCTACATCTTCTTGCAATGGCCAACATGAACAGGGGAAGTAGTTGCCTCTTCTCATCAACATCCTACAACGTTCTCAAACACATGTGCATCGGCATCAACAACAGGTGTAGCAGCTGTAGCAGTTGTAGTTGTGGGGATGGCAAGAACTGGGGGACCAAGGAATCATTTGCTCATCCTCAAGTTTAATGGAGAGGGGTTTGCACTCTGGAAGTGGCAGTTTGAGATCATCATGGAGGATAGAGATCTGCTAGGATATTTTGACGGAACTATCTTGGCACCAAAGGAAGAGGGTGCTGACCTTGTGGCATGGGTCAAGCAAGATAAGATGGTTCTTGCCATTCTTGTGTCCTCCATACAACCCTCAGTCCTTTCACACATGAGCGGTTGTACAGTGGCAACCGCAGCATATGCCAAACTCGGTAAGGTGTTTTAGTCCTTCTAACTTGCCAACCGTCTCATCATTCTCCAAAACCTCATGAGCATGAGGCTTGGTGAAGGGGAGTATGTCTCCTCTTTCATGCAGGAGTTTGAGACGCTCTTGCAACAAGCCACAGGCATGGGGTGGGACCTGCAATCCAATATGCAGGCCATGATTTTTCTGACGACGCTGTCAGAAAGTTGGGACCCCATGATAATAGTGATTGGAGGGTGCAGTAAAGATCAAGTTTCCTACACCACCGTCTCCGAGTATGTGCGGAATGAAGCCATGCTTCGTAGCAGCAGTGAAGCAAATATGTCTGCTTTTGCCTCACAGAGGAGTGGCACCTTCCGTGGTACCTCCTCCTCTGGGTACAAGGGAAATAGCAGCACTAGAAATAGTGGAAGGGGTGCAAGGCGCCAAGGAAACTGCCATAACTGTTGCAAGGCTGGACACTGGGCTCGAGAGTGCCATGCATCCAAGAGAGATGGAGGAGACAAGGACTTTAGAGTCGCCAACGGTAAGGTTGAGGCAGCCAAGGGGATTGGGGACAAGCTGGTCATAGTGGGTGTCAACGGTGGAGATTTCAACCCCAAGCTAGAGGGGGTGGTCTACTTGTCCTCCTTCATAGCCAACCTGCTCTCCGCCTCTAAGATAACTGACTATGGCATGACAGTGGTCTTTACAGAGAAGGAAGCGGTGATATCTCCTACCAAGGACATCAATTTCTCCCACTCTGCCAAGAAGGTTGTCGCACAGGATCCTCACGTTGACGGACTTTACGTCTTGCAGACCAAACCGACAACATCAACGACTGAATCCTTGGCCGAGAGTGATGACAAGGAGAGCAGCAATGTAGATTCAAATGAGGAAGGACATGTTCGAGCAACGGAAGCACTGGTAGTAGAAGATTCGGCAATAAAACTACAAGCAAATGCATCCACCGGGGTTGTTCATTCTAGCCTGTGCACATCCTCCAAGAACCTGTGGCACAGGAGCTTTGGGAACGTGACTCATCGCACGTTGGAGCTCATGGAAAAGCAGGAGCTAATGTGTGGTATGGAGCTAGGTGATGAGGCGAAGCGAGCCGGGATCATGTGTGAGCCATGCCTTCAAGGCAAAGCAAAAAGGAAATCCTTCAAGCGCAAAGGCACGAGTGCTCTCGCACCCCTTGACCTTGCCCACTTTGACGTGTGTGGTCCCTTTCGCATACCGTCAAATGGAGGGAGTAAATGTTTCCTCACATGCATCGACGACAACAGCCGCAAAGTCTAGATATACTTTCTCAAAAAGAAAATTGAGCTGAAGTAGAATGTGCAAGCCTTTGTCGCTACGGTTGAGAAACAGAGTGGAAAAAAGGTGAAGGCATTCCAGTTAGACAATGAGGGAGAGTACGAAGCCTGTAGGGAGTCGCTCTAGTTATAGGGCATTGAACACCAGAAAACTAACCCCCTACGCACCACAAAGCAATGGCGTAGCAGAGAGGATGAACAATACCCTCCTGGGCAGGACAAGGGCTGAAGCATCACGCACAGCTACCTACCTTGTGAACCTCACACCTACAGTAGCTCTGCAAAGGAGAGGCAAGAAGAAGTAGACACAGCAGCTGAAGACGCCTCAAGAAGCATGGTAAGGCAGGAAGCCGGATGCCTCCCATCTCAAGGTGTTCGGTTGCACCAGCTTTGCCAAGGTCTAGGCCAGTGAGGGCCCTGGAAAGCTCGATGCAAGAGCACGAAAGTGCATCTTCATTGTCTATGACACCGTCCAAAAAACATGAAGACTGTAAGACCAAAGAGCCAAGAAGGTCATCCGTACCAAAGACGTGGATTTCCACAAAAGGTCTGTGAGTAAGGGAGAGCTTCTCAAACTCAAGAACACTCCAAAACAGGGAGTATGACTCACTCTCATTGAGGAGGGAGAAGAAGCACCAGCACAATGGCATGAGATAGGTGCTGCAACAGGGAGAGGAGCTGATGAAGATGACTTGGAGGAATCAGACTATGACTCAAATGTATCTGATCCTCCTCACCAAGAGGATGATTCCTCTCCCATCGCCAACGATGAAGAAGACCTCCAGCCTCCACATCAATAGCAACAGCCAGCAAGTCCGAGGAGCAGTTCACGCCTCAAAGTACCTCGGCATCATTATGACGTAGATAGGGGTGAATGGACAAGCTTCAACTATTTGTTCATGGTTCAAGAGGAGCCAATGTCTGTCATGGAAGCACTCACGCAACCTGAAAAAGCGGAGTGGGATGAAGTAATTCGCAGTGAACTCACCTCTATCGAGGAGAATGGGACATGGGTGCTGGTAGACAGACCTGCCGGGGTTCACGTTGTGGGGTCCAAGTGGGTGCTGAAAGTAAAAAGGAAATAGGACGGCAAGATAGACAAGTACAAGGCATGGGCGGTAGCAAAAGGGGTTCTCTCAGCGGCCTAGCGCTGAGTACAATGAGACCTTTGCTCCAGTGGTGACGTTCGCCTCCATCTGGTCAATGCTCGCCATTGCTGCTGCCAAGAACATGGAGCAACTCTTGTCCGCACGCAGTGATCTACGCCACACGATTGCCCATTTGAACAGCCCAAATCGTCGGTGAGGGTTTCGGAGATCACAAAGTTTGACAAGGGGTACAAGCACGACCAACCGGTGATACTGCTAAATGTCCGGCCTCGAGGATGCAAGAGTCGTGGAACGGTATCGGCAATATTGGATGGAGGAGCTTCACACAGTTTCGTAAGCAAGGACATGGTTTACAAACTGGGTTTGCGGACCGAACCAGGGGTGTTTGAAGGAAAAACTGTCAATAGGTGATTGCAGATACGGAGGCTCGGAGAACCACTAAGACTAAAAGTGGGAGATCTGGAGGATGTAATGGTCTGGAGGTCCTGCCCAATGAGTGACCATAAAATCATTGTCGGACAATGTTTCCTGTACCGGCACAATCCGTAGGTCGATTAGAAGAGCGGCGACGTCTACGTGGAAACCGAAGGTGCCAAATTACAACTTTTGTGTGTGGAAAGGTTGCCGATAGCGAAAGCAACATAGGTAGACGAAGCAGAGGAAGCCACGGTAGCCGAGAAGAGACAACCTGTGTACCTGATAGAGCTCAAGGTGACCAAGCATTGTTTATGAAGAGGAGCTCGTGCGTGGCTCATACATCTCGAGCCAATGGAAGAAGCGGAACTGGTTGCAATTGACTCATCATCAGCCTCATGAGCCTCATCAACACCATCAAAGTTTGCAATGGTACCCGAAGAGTTTACACCACTCATCAAGGAGTTTGTGAACGTTTTTCCCAATAAACTCCTGAGAACCTTACCTCCTCAATGAGACATTGACCATTGCATCAGACTGAAGCCGGACAGCAGATGTACAATCCGAGGGGCCTACCAGATGAGCGATCACGAGCTGACCGAGCTAGAAAAGGCAACTCGACGAGATGCTCGGTCAGGGGTTCATCCACCCGTCTACATCACCATACGCCGTACCAGTAATATTTGTAAAAAGGAAAACTGGCGATATGCGCATGTGCGTGGACTATCGGGCGTTGAACGACGCTACAATCAAGAACCGCTACCCTCCTCCCCAAGCTGACGAGCTTTTTGACCAACTCCGGTGGCTCGAAACTTTAGCAAAATCGACTTATGTAACGGTTATCACTAGATTCGTGTGACAGACGCCGACATTGAGAAGACGGTGTTCCAAACCCGCTACAGGAACTTCGAGTTCCCGATAATGCGATTCGGACTTACGAATGCCCCATCGACGTTCATTACGGCAATGAACGATTTTTTTCGCACATACCTTGATGATTTTGTCGTGGTGTACCTCTACAATATTTTGGTGTACAAACGCACCCCAGAGGAGCACGATGGACATCTTTGAAAAGTTCTTGAAGTTTTACGAAGAGAGAATTTCTTTGGAAAACTGTCGATCATTTTTTTGAGTCACCTCATCAACGGTGGACGGATCACCATGGATCCGCAAAAAACTGGCAGTAGTCGCTGATTGCCTGACGCCGAGCAACTTGAACGTTCAAGACGTTCACGTTTTCCTCAGCATCTACAAGTACTACTGGCGTTTCGTATAGAATTACGCCCAGGTGTCAGCGCCTCTCTCCGACCTCACTCAAAAAGAAAATGAGTGGTGGCGAGAAGCGTTCACCTCTTTGCAGAACGTTCTGACCTCAGCGCCAGCCTAATGTTTAGCCAATCCAACGGTCCACTATGTCATGGCTACAGACGCGTCAGACCGAGCAATCGGCGCAATCCTCCTGCAAGACCATGACAACGGCAAGCAACCGGTTGCCTACATGTCCCAAAAACTGTTAGGACCGGAACTCAACTAGTTCGTACATGAGAAAGCAATGCTGGCACTCGTACATGCATTCAAGACGTGGCGGTGTTACCTGCAGTGCCGCCGATGCATTCTGCATACCGACCAACATGCATTGAAACATTTGAAGACACAGCCGAACCTAAGTGGACGTCAGATCTGATGGATGGAGTTTCTCGAATCCGGGTTGAACTAAGATATAGAGTACTAGCTAGGCAAAATCAATCCAGCCAACGCACTTAGCCGCCGACCAGATTTAATGGCTGAGGTGGCGAAGCTACAGATGCAGCGAGAGCCGTATCTCGAGTGGGTGTTCACACCAGGCTATTACCAGCACGACGGATACAACAAGGCGAACTTCTCGTATGATGCACCCTATTGGCTACGACGATTCACTCGCCAGGTGGTCGTACCCCAAACGACAAACTTCACCATATGCTGCTCAAGGAATGCCTCCGCACAAGACCAGGTTGAAACTTTGGAGAGGACGAGACGTTGATGAAGCTAGCAAAAAATCGGTGGAACAAGATGCAATCTGATGTGACCATCCTTTGTAAGTCCTCCGACATCTGTCAGCGACAAAAATCCCGTCGCACCCGGCCACCAGGACTTCTACAATCGCTCCTTATTCCGACGGAACCGTGGGGGAACATCTCCATGGACTTCATCATAGGATTACCGGTCACACCTAAGAGATGTGACACAATCTTTATGGTCGTTGACAGGTTTTCCAAAATGTCTCACTTAATTCCAGAGACGACCACCATCACCGCTAAGGGAACATAACGGTTGTTTCTAAACAACATCGTGCAGCTACACGATATATCGAGAACCATCATGAGCGAGATAGACGGTTGATTCATGAGCCGTTTTTTGCGCAAACTGATGTCTCGCTACGGCAGCAGAATTCAACTTTCCACAGCGTTTCATCCTCAAACCGATGGTGAAACCGAGCGAACCAATAAGGTACTTGAACAGCTTTTGTGAACAATATGTGAACCTCATGGGACGGATTGCACACGACAATTCCCGGCCCCAAAATCCCATATAACACAACACTTTCTACCGCAACGGGTAAAACCCCGTTTGAAGTGGTGTATGTTAAACTTCTCGCAACACGAGTTGGACTACAAAGTCATAGCAACATTCTTGCGATCGACGTTTAACGCCAAGACTTCCCCACCATCTGGGAGGAAACATTTCAAATCCTCGCGAATACAGAAGCAGCGACGAAACGATCAGCTTGATCTCGCATCGACGACATGTTCGCCGCTCGCGACAAAGTCCTCAGCTCCAACAACATCAAACTCTGCGAAGCTGACTGTACGAAGTTCAAGCCCCGATGGTTGGGACAGTTCGAGATCGAGCGCATGCAGACCCCTGTGGTTGTGCAACTCAAACTCCCCGACAGTGTGCAAGTTCTTTCAGTGTTCCATGTCAGTAGACTCAATCACTATTGAGACCTCGAAGAGCAATTCCCCGGCAGGAATGTCCCTCGCCCTCCTCTTGTTCAAGTAGATGAGGACAGAGAGTACGTCATCGAGGACATCCTCGGCCATGGAGGACGAGGCAAAACGAGAGAATATCTTATCAAGTGGCACGGCTTTGATGCCGCGCACAAGTGGGAACCTTAGGACAAGCACCGAGACGTCGATCACTTAATTGACCGGTATTACCGTCGTTAACGGGTTACTTTTACATGCGCCCAAAGACGTCGCGGCTAAAACAAGGGGGGAAGTGTTTGGAAGTAGGCGTACACGAGTCCCTAATCTTTCCGAGTGGGCATTTCTGTTATTGTAAAAACGGCCCACCGCGTCACGAGACCACGATATTCACTCCGACGGTCGAGGGCGAACCGGCCAACTGCCCTTGCCTCGAGTGAATCTTCCCAAACCTTTTCACAACTTTGACCTCTCTTCCGGATGTATGATAGAAGTATCACGACCTTTTGGTCGACTTCTCGACGCACCGAGAAGAATCTGGATTTACAAATATGCATCTTGCATCGTCACCGTCGATTCTCGAAGCCCTCGAATTTCTTGGCGAACCTTCTCGAATCTGACCACTCACGACGCGACTTCGCACGCGTCGCTCGACACTCGACCCAACGACCCGACTATGTCTCATTCGTAATTGAACACTTTTGTGCATACGTTTGATTATTTGGACACTTGTTATCGAAGTACACTTACCGCTTATGATAAACTGCTGAAGTGTCCAAAATCTAAATTGTGATCTGCCTCGCAAATTCTACCTGTTTGCCATGTATGCTCCGTTTGGCGTAACAGAAACCCACTATTGGGAGAACTCGAAAATGAACTTAAAGAATTGCATGCCAACATTTTCATTATTACAAGGAAGTTAAATCCGATGGTCGCTGTGCAACATGGCTAGGAAAGCAAAATTACATTTTCTTGTTTATATAAGAAAAATCGGACTGAAAGAGACCTTTTTCAATCCAAATAGAGAATTAGGCTATTAATGTGAAGATGGGAGAAATTTGTCTGTGTATATGCTACAATCCAAAATGTGGTCGTGAAAGTAAGGGATTTCAAGTACTTTTCTTCGAAATGCCCCTCTAAGGGAGGTACTTGCTACGCTATTGCCATTCCGTTGGCTTCAATACCTGGTTCGCTGATTCCCGCGTCTCTCTGCGTGTCAATGGTTCAATCCAATCCGGTCCTCCTCCTTGTCCGGTCTGATCTCCGTTCGGCCTTCTTTCAGGTCCGGTTCCTCAATCCCCCCGTTGTGCCCTCCACACCATTCCACCTAGCGGTAAGGTCTCCCCTTCAGTCCGGCCTTCTGTCCAATTCGGCTTTCCCTCAGTCCGGTTCCCGGGCTTACAACGTTTCCAGCCGTGTGTACTTCCATTTCTTGCTGCTGCCATCCGACCGCTCCCGCGCTGCTCTTGCCCCCTGCTGTTCCCTCGCATTTGCGCGTACAGCTCAGCATGGCAATCCCATGGCCGTCGGCTGTTGCCACCGTGTTACTCGTGGAATCCACATCACGGGCGATGAGGGTCGCGTCAATCCCATTGGCCAAGGGAAGTGATAGCAATGGGCCATGTCTGTCGGCACTTTTCCACTGGTTGACTCATGGGTCATGCGGGTGACTTGGAATGTCACCACCACCACCACATGGCCACAGTACAACACCCATATGCGTCGTCCCGTGTGACATCCGACCCTCGCGATCGGACGCACGAGAGCGAGAGAGATCTCTCGCGTGGATGTCTCTGAGTGGAACCACCGGCGCGTGACCAACGGCCTTCCTCTATTTCTGCCTTCGCCGTCACCGGGCCGGACCAAGGCGCGGGAACGGAGTCGGAACAAACGGAGTCGGCGTCCAAGGAGTCGGGGCTTTCCTGCATCACATTTTGCGACTGTGTCCTGGCTGGCTGCTAATTCAGCAGTGCAAGATCTTGCAACCCCACGTGGCCCTCGAGCAGTCGGCTTCAGCCATGTACGGTAAACATCGAACCGCGAACTGCGCGTCGCGCTTTCGGCCGCGGCATTTGCCGTGGCTCATGGATGCAGCATCAGCGCTTCTCGCTTACGGCGCTCTACCGTCGCCTAGCATCCGCCGCGTTTGCTTCTTGCCGCGAGATGAGTCAGCTTGGCCTGCGGCGCCGGTCGATTGAAAGCTCTCGATAGAAATATCCTCTTCTACGCGGATCCAGCCTGCCCGCGACTCGGAATACGCGCCGCCATCTCGCTGGAATTCAATCTCAGCAAGGTGCAATGACGGCTCGCTTTTGAAATGCCTTCGCCTCTCTCAGTCGTTTTGCCAGACGTCGCAGTGACGAGCTCTCGAGATTTCCTTGATGTCTGTCGTCGTGCCAAGGAGCTGCAGCCGTCCCTAGTAATACCTTCTTCTACCCACGCCAATCCTAGTGGTGGGTCAATCCAGCAGCGAAACGCAACGTAGTGAGCCATTTGAGCATTGAATTCTTTCAGTAGTGAATCGCAACGGAAGACAGTCTCCCCCAGTCCGGACCAGCAAGTTGTAGACTTCGTTCAGTCTCGTCGTCAAGCTGAGGATCAGCAGCCGTCCGTCTACCATTTCTGTCCCTGCGTAGGCCGCATCCTAGCACCTCCTCCTTGCCCGCGTCACGACTAGAAAGTCGCTTCAGCCGTTATTCTGTAAGCCACGACCAATATTCCAACCGACTTACTGGGTCAATCGGACCGTCCGATTCGGACCTATTCCAACCTTTCCTCCTTCAAACAATCATCTGCTTCCATGGGCGTCGTTCGACGGCTAGTCCCTCTCTTCCTCCTCCTCCTCCTGCTTTCTTCTGCTCCTGGTACGGAATTTCTCCTGAGATCACCCTTCCTATCTTCCCTTACTATCCCCCCTTTCCGTCTAACCTCTGTTCCATTTCTTCGCTGTCCTCTCCCCACTGTCATCTTATTCAGGGTCAAGCGGAGTGAGGTTGATTTCGGTGATCGAGGACCACTACCGATGGGAGTACCACTCTGTAAGCTTCTGAGCCCATCTTGCGGCCCCATTCAAGCTTTGAAACTTGAACCTTGAAGGTTGGGAGGTGGGACAGGCCTCAGCTGCGGTCATGCTCCTGCTGTTGCGTATCCATGCACAGCGTCACAGTTTCAGGTTCAACACTGCACTTCAGTGACTGCTTGCGCATGATGCATGATTGTCATTCGCGAGCAT
>SZWC01012254.1:22526-46148 GCA_023375785.1 Penium margaritaceum | reverse complement strand
ACTAGGATTTTCCATGTACCATACTTGTACTTTGTATCAATCAAGATTTCAGTCCAGATTCCCAACCCTTGCCCTGCTATTGTACATGCTGCACTGCTGATCACCCAAAGATCCTACCAGCAAGGGTCCTAGCCCTTGCTGCCCGTCTCACAAAATCAACATGGTATCAGAGCACTAGGCGGTGCTCTCAGCAGTTTACAGCAGCAGTAGCAGCAGACTACGTTGGTGGTGGAGACGTTCTCCACCAGCCCTGTACAAGTGCTGAGCCAGAGGCTGAGGTGACGCCATTTCACGCGCGTGAGCGGCGTTTCACCTGCATAGAAGCACGAGCAACATGGAAGAGGAGAACGCTCAGTCAGCTTCTCCTGTACTTGATGACCAATCAGTTTTGCATGGCATGCGCATGGGCCAAGAGCAGGGGCGCCATGTCGCAGACCACGCACAACGCCAAGCTGCGGAGGCGCAACGCCTGGCGGAGGAGGCGCAACGTATGGCGCAACAAGAAGCCGCAGCACGACAAGCTGTGGAGCAAGAAAGGGAGGCGCTGAGGCAGCAGATTGCCGCTCAAGAGCTCCTACGTCAACAGGAGCAGCTTACCCATGCAGCTCAAGCATCACAGACGCAACAGCTACAACAGTCACATGCGGCTCAAGCAGCCCAAATCGCACAACTTCAGCAGCAGCTGGCATGGGCTCAGCAATAGCAGCTTCAGCAACAGCAGCAACAGCAGCAGCAGATGCAGTGGCAACATGGTTCACAAGGATCGTCTGCACATCTGCCTCAAGTGAGCCCTCCCCCAGTTATGCAACCAGCCATGTCTCCACAAGTGCAGCCGGTCGCAGCACCACAAGGAGGCATGCCACAGCCGTTTATGGCTCAACAGCCACAACCAGCTCCGATGGTGCCACCAATGGCACACTATCAGCAGATGCACCACGGACTAGGACCGCAACCCTTTGCGGCACAACCAGCACCAGTTCAGGCAGGAGCAGCAGTACCACCACAAGGGCCGCAGCCAATGGCACAAGGCTATGTGCCACTCCCACATGCGGCAGCACAAGGCAAAGCGTACCAAGGCCATGAGGACGGTGTGCCTCAAGCAGCAGCCTCACTACATCTGCACAAGCTTAAGGTTGACAAATTTGATGGCGAGAACTTCCCGCACTGGGCACACAAGTTCAAACAAGCGGCCCAGATACACGGCATCTGGAAGTTCTACAACGGCTACTACACGCCTCCGCCCCCAGGGTCGCTCCCCAGCGTGGTGGCTGAGTACAACTACTTCACCAGAGCTGCCTTCATGGTGCTGGACGACCATCTAACTCCTCGTATCCAACAAGCCATACGGATGTACGAGGAGACTGCTGAGCCAGATCGCCAGGCTTGGTTCTACCTGCTAAGGACCTACATGTCTGGCGATTCAACCTTCAAATCTCACCTCCTGACGGAACTGTCGCACATCAACCTCAATGGCTTCGACAACATCGAATCCTACATCAACAAGGCGAAGTCACTTCGCGATCAGCTCGCAGTGACAGACGCTCCTGTCTCTGAGCCTGTGTTCGTGACCTTTCTCCTCAACGGTCTGACTGGGGACTGGGACGACGTTCGGAGGGTACTCAAGTTCAAGCATGAAGCAGAGCTCACAAAAGCATACGTTTGCAAGATGCTTCTGACGGAGCAACGTGACCGGCAGTTGACAAGAGAAAAGGAGAGAATCCTGAGCAATGCAACTTACCAAGGTGTGAGTGCTGCCGTGTCCACTGCTCAGCCCTCGCGGAACAGCCAATCCACAAGGAACTCCGCATCCACCCAGTTGTCCGCCCACTCAGAACCAAACGCTAGCACCCGAAGTGCACGCGGCCAGAATGCAGGGTCACAACCTGCAGTGGAATGCCATTATTGCAAGAAGATTGGGCACATGAAGCGGGAGTGCAGGAAAAGGATGTGGGATGAGGAACAAGCCAGGCGACAGCAACGTTACAAAGCAAACAACTCAGGAAGAAAAGGGGAGAAGAAGGCTGCTGGCGGTAAGGAGAAGCAACCTGAGAGAGGCATGAACAAAGAGGCAGGGAAGCAGGATGGAGGCAAGGAGAAGCAGTTCGACTACACAGGATCTGTCTTCCAGCTCTCAACTAAGCAGAGTGATGAGCTGGTACGCTCCACCTACGTGTGGTACCTTGACAGTGGGTGCACTTCACATATCACCCATGACAAGGCCTGCCTCCACGAGCTGGAACCCTGCTCCAAAGGCTTCGTCACCGTTGCGAACAAGCGGCAAGTGCCAGTTTTGGGCAAAGGAAAAATGACTGTGACTGGGTACGACGGTGCCCAGGTCAAGTTCGGGGACGTGTTGTACATACCTGAGATCCCGGTGAACCTCCTGTCACTCGGGCAGCTGATGAAGAGGGGCACGCGAATCGTCAGCAATGGACAGCATGTCATCTTGAAGAGCCGTGAAGGCGAGACCTTCGCCGAAGGTCGCCTTCTTCCGCACAGCATGATAGAGCTGGACTTTGCAGCACCAGCTCCAACAAAAGGGCCAGATACGCCCTTCGCAGCAGCTAGTCTCCACCAGGTTTCTGGCGCAGACCTCAGTTTATGGCACAAACGGCTCGGCCACATCAGCAACCAAACCGTACAGACAATGCAGAAGCAGGAGCAGGTCAACGGACTTGATATCAAGGAAAGTGGCAGCAAGGATGCAACAGAACCTTGTGAAGACTGCGTGCGAGCCAAACTACCACGACAGATGTTTCCTCTGGCTATGAAATGCGACGTCAGCCAGAAGCTGAAGCTGGTCCACACCGACATTTGTGGACCTCTACCAACAGCCACAGTCTACGGAGGGCATCGCTACTTCTTGCTCTTCGTTGACGATGCCACAAGGATGGTGTGGAGCTATCCACTTCGCACAAGGGATGAAGTACCAGCATGCTTCATCAAGTGGCTCGCAATGGCCGAGAGGCAAAGCAACAGAAAACTACAGGTTCTACGCTCTGATGGTGCTGGCGAGTACACTAGCACAGAGTTTTCCACGCAATTGGAGGATCTCGGCATCGTGCAGCAGTTCTCCATGCCATACACACCGCAGCAGAATGGTGTAGCAGAGAGGGCAAATCGCACGATGCAGGAGACGCTGAAGTCGATGCTGCTTGGTGCGCAGCTCGACAACTCGTGGTGGCCGTTTGCACTACGGCAAGCAGTGTGGGTACGCAACCGCGTGCCACACGTGTTGCTACCAAGCATGACTCCATTCCAAGTATGGCATGATGACAAGCCCGACATCACCATGCTACGCACCTTTGGGTGCATGGCCCTGCTCCATGTCCCAAAAGAACGTCGACGCAAGCTAGCAGACAAAGCAACATGGGGGGTCTTCCTCGGACAAAGCCCCAACATGAAGGGGTGGGAGTTCTACGATGTGGACTCCCATCGGATCATCACCAGCAGAGACGCTATCTTCTTCGAGAACGTGACGCGCTCTCCTTGGGAGACTAAGCAATCTAGTGAGCCCGCTCTACTCCAGAACTTCTACGACTCCTACATGGAGACGCTAGAGGAGGGGGAAGCTGACAGTGAGCCACTCACCCTTCTTGATCTGGATAAGGCGGATGAGCAGCCGGTGGCCCCGCGTGTGGCCCTCGACACTCGCCGGGATGAACGCATCACCACTGATCATGAGGCGCTCGTAGTACCTCATGACAAAACGAAGGCCGTGGGAATGCAGAATGGTGCGCATGCGGCGGGGAAACCACATGATGGAGCTGCTCGGCATCCGGGGTGCCTCACGCGCCTCCTGCGACAGCAGTTACAACAGGAAGAAGAGCAGGAGATTAATGAAGCGAATCTGGCTATCACGGCCTGCTCCATCTACAAAGAGGCGGATGATGTCCTGGCGGACTTCACCACAACGCACCTCGCGGTTCTCGTCTCAGCAAGCGAGCTACCGCCTGAGCCCAAGACACTGAAAGAAGCTCTGCAAGGAGAGCATGCTGCACAGTGGAAGGCAGCACTTGACGCAGAGTACCAGAGTCTCATGGATCAGGGAACTTGGGAACTTACGGAGCTTCCATCCGGCTCTCGCCCTGTGGGGGTGAAGTGGGTGTTTCGTGTCAAGACAAAAGCCAACGGGAGCATTGACAAGTTCAAGGCTCGCCTCGTGGCAAAGGGGTTCACACAGGTTGAGGGGAAAGACTTCTTCGATACCTACGCTCCTGTGAGCCGCTACACCACCGCCCGCATCATGCTGGCGGTTGCAGCAGTGATGAACTACGAGGTGCAGCAGCTTGACGTAAAAAATGCTTTTCTGCATGGTGAGATGGATACGACCGTCTACATGAAGCAACCAGAAGGCTACGATGATGGGAGCGGCAGGGTGTGCAAGCTTGTGAAGAGTCTGTACGGACTGAAGCAAAGCCCCCTACTTTGGTACAGGAAGCTGCAAGCAGTGCTGGAGTCTCTCAACTTCGAGCCTTCAGCATACGACGACTGTCTCTTCCTACATCGGCCATCACCAGACACGAAGCCAGACTGCTACATGCTAGTCTACGTCGACGACCTTCTCATCATAGGTCCCTCGGCAAAATTCATCAAAGCCACAGCGACGGCCATGGCGAAGGAAGTCAATGTGACACTCATGCCCAGTTTTGAGTTTTACCTGGGCATGAACATTGAACAGGACCGCGAAGCACATACGCTTTGCCTGAGCCAGCAGACTTACGCTCGCAAAGTTTGTGAGCGATTTAACGTTCCCGATCGACATGTCCCAACACCTCTGTCACAGCAGCAGCTGACGCATCAGGGACAGAGGGGGAGGAGCGAGACCGACTATCGCAGCAGAGTCGGATCGCTGATGCACGCAGCAAGTTGTACGCGACCAGATTTGCAGTTCGCCGTAAGCAACTTGGCACGCGGCAACGAGACATGTACAGAGGGAGCATGCAAGGAGCTGGACAGAGCTCTGGGCTACCTCAAAACTACAGGAGACGCAAATNATTCAACGTTCCTGATCGACATGTCCCAACACCTCTGTCACAGCAGCAGCTGACGCATCAGGGACAGAGGGGGAGGAGCGAGACCGACTATCGCAGCAGAGTCAGATCGCTGATGCACGCAGCAAGTTGTACGCGACCAGATTTGCAGTTCGCCGTAAGCATCTTGGCACGCGGCAACGAGACATGTACAGAGGGAGCATGCAAGGAGCTGGACAGAGCTCTGGGCTACCTCAAAACTACAGGAGACACAAATCTGCTTTTTGGAACGTCTGACAGCCTCGACCTCGAGTGCTACGTCGACGCTGATTTTGGAGGCACAGAGGAAGATCGTCAAAGCACCACAGGCTTTGTGTGCCTGCTTGGTGGAGGAGCCGTGTCCTGGACCAGCAAGCGACAGAACCTCATCACACTCAGCTCCGCAGAAGCTGAGTATGTGGCAGCCACTTCAGCAGCACAGGAGGTCACGTATCTCCGCAACCTCCTGGAGGACATCGGATTCGCTCAAACGCAGCCGACGAAAATTTTTGTTGACAACAAGTCTGCGATTGACCTCGCAAACTCGACAAAATTTCAAGGCCGAACAAAGCACATCGACATTCGTGGGCACTGGATCCGTTCAAAGGTCAAAGATAGCACGATCCAACTCGTGCATGTGCCAGGCACAAAGCAAGAAGCTGACTTCCTGACAAAGAGCGTCCCAAAGGACGTGTTCTACAGGTGTACGGAGCAGTGTGGTCTCACCTCCAACGCCCTCTCGCAGTACGTGCGGAAGCGGCCGGTCGTGGAGGGAACGCGGAAGTCGAACACACGCAGCTCCGCCATCGTGCAAGCCTGTTTTCCGCACACAAACATCGCATGCTTCATGGTGCACGTAATAGAAACAGTGGCGGGCACAGGAAATGCGAGGGCAAGGCATCGGCGGGCTCCACGTGTGAGCGGATTTGCTCACGCAACACCTCAAAGACTGGCAGATTCTCCACCTGCAGATGGGCGCTCTACAAGGCGCCGCGGTTATCATGGACCGCGGGATGGTGCGGGGCGATTTGCGAAATCGACTCCGAAAGTTACCTCTTCGAAGGAACAAGAAATTTTTAGCGGGCTTCAGCTCATCGCCACAGCGCCAAAAGCACCGCAGCAGATTGTTCAAGCTGGAGAAGGGCAGCAGTCTGATTTACAGCTTCTTCCAGCTAAGCCTTTGCTGCCATCAACAACAATTTCTGTTGAAGGATCTGCCGGCGAAGCAGATTCCCTAACTGCTACAACTGGTCCTGCCGCAACTGTAAAAACCTGCATCGGTATTAAAAATGGTCAAAAGCAGCAGCTCGACCTCGGAGGAAAAAGACAAAAAAAACATGCAGCGGAATGTCGAGCACCCGGTGCACCACGCGCAACTTGCGCAGCTAGCGCAGCTGCCCGATCGGAACGGCCGCGGGGGGCTGCCGCGCAGCTAGCGCGGCTGCGCAGTCGGAACAGCCGCGGCCAGAAAATCGGGCTGCCGAGCAAGCAGCCACAGCAGCTGTCGCAGCTAGCGCGGCTGCGAGTTCGGAACGGCTGCGGCGAGCAGGTGGGGGTGCCGAGCAAACGACAAAGAAAAAAAAAATCAAGGCAGCGAGCGAGGCAGCGAGCAAGCGGCCATGGATGCCGCGGCCGCTCGCGAAGCTGCCTCCTCGCTGCTGATGTCAGTACACGAGGGGGAGCGAGACGGGGGCCCGCTCGCTAAGCAGGATCAGCGTGCGAGCAAGAAAATTGGCGGCAGCGGCGGACAGGATGAGAGAGGCGAAGGACAGGAGACAGCGCACGCGACGAGAGGGAGCTATGCTCTATGTCTTCTCGATTACGCGACAGCAACAGCCGCACCAGCCAAACTGTGTCCCACGCACACAGCTGGAGCAGAACAAAACGAGGCCTTCCGTCCTTGCACAAAATCGGCAGACGCGCCCCAGATTCGGTGGAAGCAGACGCGACCGACCACCGCGGACAAAACGACCAAGAACGCCGGTTCCAAGTCGACACCTCGAGGACAAGGAGGACTGAAGCGGGTCTGTCAAGCAGCAACTACCACTTCAGCGACTGTTACTAGCCCAAACAAGCAGGTCGCGACTGAAAACACTGTGGACGCCCTCCAAAACGTTCAGGGCGACTTTTGTACTGCTCCAGCGGCTGGAAAGTCAACAGACGACCCAGAAACAATTTTTCTGGACGATTCTCCACCTCCAGAGATGCAGGAAGGATGCAGGAAGGAGCCGTGGGAACCAAACCATCATGCAGAGCTTCATCCTCATGAAGCACCAGACGGGTTGCTTCTGCATGAGGCAACCGAAAATTTTCTGGAGTGGCCCGAACTCGACCCAACACTTTTCGGTTATGACCAGCTGACCGAAAGGAGTGTCAGTCGACCCGAAATAGGTCAGGAAGTGACCCCGGCACCAAGTCAAGAGGAAGGAATTTTTTCCTTGGGTGCAGAAGCTGAAATTGATATTTTTCCAGATTTTCCACTCAACGAGGAGGACACTCAGCTCCGATTCCTCGACGAAGATTTCTGGTAGTCACTTGAGGAATTTTTCGGGAGCTCACAGGAGTGACATGGTTCAAACCACCAGCGCACCAATCGAGGGGGAGTGTTGAGAGGTACGATTACTGCGCTGGTGTCAAGCTCCGAAATGGTGAAGACGGCACTACATTCGGAGCACTGTACGGAAAGTTACGGATTTTACGGTGAATTCCCGGGTCAACGTCTACTGGGAATTCTCTCCTGTACAGGCCAGATAAAATCTGGCAACCAGCCCTGAAGCAGTATAAAGGGCCTGGTGTGTATTATAGTGTGCTGGCATGCGCAAGGGGGTTGCGCATGCCTCTAGTTAGCTCTAGCAGGGAGGGGAGCTGCCTACTACGCAGCACTGCATAGCTATCCTGGTCAGGGAGTCCTCTAACTGACTGAGCAAGACTCATGCACCCTTGGCATGAGGTCCACACTNCTGAAAGGAAGCTTCCCCAAGAGGCAGCAGACCTGAACCACCTGAAGGAAGCTTCTCCTTCAGGTGGTCAACTTGCCAGGACCACAGGTATAAAAGGGGAAGCTCCTCTCAGTTCAGATCTATCTCAGCATCTCAGCTTTCTGCAAGAACTCAGCTCTGCTCAAGCCTCTGACTCTGGAGCTCAAGACCAAGACTCTGCTGGAGATCCCTCCAAGGCCCCTGTAAGCCTGGCAAGGCCTGCCAGCCTGGGTGGAGGCTACCCTGGAGGCCAGTCAACCCGGAGACTGCGCCAAGACCCTTGCCACGACGGCCTGGAGGGCCTAGCAAGGCGTTGCCCCTCTGTGGGCCAGGAGCTGTGCTAGCCTAGCTTGACTAGGATTTTCCATGTACCATACTTGTACTTTGTATCAATCAAGATTTCAGTCCAGATTCCCAACCCTTGCCCTGCTATTATACATGCTGCACTGCTGATCACCCAAAGATCCTACCAGCAAGGGTCCTAGTCCTTGCTGCCTGTCTCACAAAATCAATAGCACTCAACAAGCTGAAGGAGCTGGAGCAGATTGACAAGGTACAAACGCCGTTTCTTGGCGTTGTGCTCAGAGATTGACAACATGAGCAAGCCAGAGATGGCTGACAAGTACACGACGACTTGAGGGCAATAATTCAGCTCACAGTGGCACTAAGTGGAATCACGGAGTTCCATGCAATGGTGGCCAATGTTGAGCATGTTGATGTGCTACACTACCATCGGAAGGGTTTGTATGAGAATCAAGAGAGTTTTCAGCGTCAGACACAACACCAACAAGCTGATCCTATGGAGATCAATGGTCTACAAGGAGGCCAGCAGCAAAGGAAGCCACATGGAGGGAACTGTTAGATCTGTAGGAAGTCTTGGCACCACAAGAAAGGCTCAAAGAAGAAGAAGCAGGGAAAGTGCAATTGGTTGTGAGTGGTAGACGACCAACAGATATGAAATCTTCGTTCGCATCAGCGATTACCTGCTCCAAAAGTCTTTCGACAACTAGGGAGCTGCCAAGTGTATTGCTGCAGAGAAAAGGGAGCGGGAGCGTTTCGAGAATCCTCCAGGAAGATAAAATCTCATCGGCTGGTTCTACGGACGGTGAGGGGCGCCAGACTCACTAGCAGATTAAAGCATTACTAGATTGTGGCGCGTTGCACTCATTTTCGAGCAACGAGCTGGAGGAAAGGCTGTGCCTTGCATGACTACTTGGAAAGCCAACTAAGGCCAAGTTGGTACAAAGGGAGCTGGAGTGCAGACTACTTGTGAAGCCATTGAGTGTCCGTCTGGGCAAGATTTCGTGCAAAGTAAACTTTTGCATGTGTTGGATGGATGCTTAGGACGCAATTTTAGGGCGTGACTGTTTGCACCGGTGGAATCCCATGGTGGATTGGGTGCAAAGCAAGGTGAAAGTGAAGAAATGCGGAGAGAAAATTGTTCCGCCGTTATGGGTTGAGAAGGACTCCGAGGCAAGAAAGGTGCCACAGCTGAGTTAAGTGTAGCTTAAGTGCTGTCAGCATAAGGGGGACCAAGTGTACATTGTGTGGATGTGGTAGAAGGAAGTAGCTTAAAAGGTGGAAGAATTTGACAAAGATGCAAAGCAAGAAGAGGGAGAGCAATAGAAAACACCATAAGCTGAGTTGTCCGAAGGTATTAAGGGAGCGTAAGACAGCTATGGTGACTTGTTTCCCGCTGAGCTGCCAAAGGGTTTACCACCAAAGCGAAACATTGACCACAAAAATGAACTTGTCCTTGGAGCAACTCCAACGGTGTGGGTTGCTTATTGCATGAGTGATAACGAGCTAGGTGAGATGAAGAAGAAATTTGAGAAGCTTACGAAGCAGGGGTTCATCAGGTTGTTGGTCTCAACCTACGCTCCACCGGTCCTCTTCATAAAGAAGAGGATATGAGAGTAGTGGACGTGCGTAGACTATCGCAAAGTGAAAAACGTAATGATCAAGAACCATTACCCGCTGCCAAGGGTCAAGGAGATGTTTGACCAGTTGAGGGGAGCGTAGTTCTTTAGCAAGATTGATTTGCTCGGAGTACTATCAGATCCGGACTGTAGAGGAGGATGCAAAGAAGACGGTGTTTCGAATGCGGCACGGCCATTTTGAGAACCTCGTTATGTCATTCGGTTTGACCAACGCTGTTGTAACATTCATGAGCCTCATGAAGAGGATCTTCCACCCTCACTTGGACCAGTTCGTGGTGGTGTCCGTCGATGACATCCTCATCTACTCCCGAACTTTGAAAGAGCATCACAGACATCTTTGAGAGATGTTGGTCATTCCTTGGAGGGAGAAGAAGTTTGCAAATCTTTCCAAGTGTGAGTTTGAGAAGAGGGAGGTGGCGTTCCTTGGACACATCGTGAGCGGCAAGGGTCTCCGATTGGATCGAAAGATGGTGAAAGGAGTGAAGTAGTAGCCGACACCAAAGAGTGTGTGTGACATCTACGTCTTCCTTGGGCTTGTCAACTACTGTCGGAAGTTCATTTGGGGGTACGCTATGATGGGTACACTGCTGAACCAGTTTTTAAGAAAGGATCACCAGTGGGAATGGGGTGAGAAGGAGCAGAGAAACTTTGAGGAGCTCAAATCTATAATGTGTGACGCTCTTGTCGAGGTGCATCCGGATTCATCCGAGGAGTATGTCTTTGGCGACGGACGCAGGCGACTATGCCATTGCGACGGTGCTCATGCAGGATCACGGGAAGGGACCGCACCCAATTACGTACGCATCGCGTTAGCTACAAGGTGCAAAGCTGAACTACGCAATCCATGAGAAGGAGATGCTGGCGGTGATCCATGCTTTCAAGCAATGGAGGTGCTATCTCAAGTCGCAATGTTCCGTGGTCTTCATGGATCATTACGCCTTGAAGCATCTGAAAACATAGCAAAACGTTAGTTGTCAGCAGACTCGGTGGATGGAACTTTTGGAAGGAAGTTTTGATTATGAGATCCACTACAAGCCACGAAAGGTGAATCCAGAAGATCACTTGTCGAGGAGGCCATACTTGAGCCTGAATGCCATCTCAGTGCTGATTGGATCTCCAAGCATGCATAGTCTAGTCAAGCATGGCTATTCCATGGATAGTGATTTCACAAGTGGTGTGCTGAAGGATGCTACATGGAATGGATTGTATTGGCAAACGGGGAAAGAGCGGCGGATTGTCTTTGTCCGTTGAGTATGGAACAAGCACAATGATAAAAAATAGGTCATAGATAATTCACATCTAAATGTGTAGATGATGATACCATGGATCAAACTTCCAAAAGGTTTTGTGTCTTGGAGGGCTTGTGAGTAGCACAATAAGCTGTCAAATCATGTCCTCTAGAAAAGTAACTGTTGTAGTCACAGTAATTGTCCCAAGTTCTCTTCATGCATTATTTAAGGACAAACTCGTGTGGCTTCAGACATATGGTACAAAAACTGGACAGCTCATTGCCTTTCAACAAAAAGTTTTTGTGAAATCAAGGTATGGTTAATCATAGCATTTTTATGCATTTGTTGATGACTATATTCTACAAGACGTACACATTAAGTTTCTGGAAAGCTCTGGTGTGAGATGAAAAAAATCATATGTTACTAAATGGATGAAGTATGTTTCTAAAACTTGAATAAGATACATGAAACACATATTTTAAGGGAAATGGTATGAGACATAACATTGACACGATTTCCTATGGTCTAGGTCACTAAATATTTCACAATGCGGCGTATTGGATGCCTCATTCCTGCGTTTTCTCAATAATGAATGGTTGTGTCTGGATGAAGTTTCAAAGAGTACATGACCATTTTTCTATCCTTGCATGTTTATGTTACGCGATCTCCTCCCCCCCTCCTACACATGAAATGGTACATGGCGTGTGTACAAATGCATGGATCTCATGGATATCACGATCTATACACAAATGCAATTGCAATTGACTTCCAACTATGGCATTTATGAAACATCTCTTCATAGAAGATATTTGTGTGTTTCTTTTGAAATACCCCATGTACACATTCCAATAAACAAAACTCATGAACATTCCTCCTCTCCCCCGCCCACAGACATCATTTTCTTTAGGGTGACTGTATGAGGTGGTGTACGTTTAGGACACTGCAAAGTGTACACAAATGTACACTTCGTGATTTCTGTTGGACGCCGTTGAGAGGTGAGTGAAAAGATTTGTCCACTCCTATGAATTGACTGTTTACAGAAGCCAGTTGGTTTGAACAGGAGCAAAGAGAATAGATTTCCTATAGATACAATTCCAACTCCTATAGATCTTCTGATCTTTGTTCGTTTATCGACTCAATGTTTGTATGTAAAGTTTGTGAGAGAGATCATTTGATTATTGAACTTAGATCGATTAAAAAAGTTCCCGTTACTTAATTGGAAGAAATTGATCTCATACAGATAGATAGATTATTATGTTTATTGTTGCTACTCCTTCCCCCGATGGACGGTGGCGCAAAGGCACATGTGATAATTACAGTCAGGAGGGACATGAACGCAAGGAAACTATGAGGAGGGATATCCATTTGGCCACATTCAAGTGAAATGAAGCAAAGAAAGGTCGAGGTAAATGATTTCAGAACAAGATCTTACGAGGGAAGGGGGGCAGTACACACGAGGCCAATAAGGGACAACATACCAAAGGTGGCAAGGGAAGCCTGGTAATGGCATATCACTACTGCCGAGCTCAGTTACGTAGCGGCCAGAGGGCTGCTGCATGCTGCGAGCTTACTCCACATGATTCCACCATATTGATTGATTAGCGGATGTCAACCTGGACTGCGGATGCCGAGGATGTAGCGTTGGTGCAGGGGAGGAGGAGCACGGGGTCCATGCGGGTAACCCAATGTCTGCTACAGGCTGGGGCTGCTGTGGTAGCTGTAGTAAACCTGGAGCATGCCCTGCCACACAAGACGCCAAGCAAGCATGGTCCTTGGAAAAGGGGAATTCTTTCAGCAAGAAGCAATGTAGATCACTTGGGAAGAGACAGGGAAACTGACCTTGCATCTCATAAAACACTGGACAGTCCTGCACAACGTGCAATGTTGGGTGAGTAAACTGGGTGGCCAGACAAGCAGAGCAGCGACACGCCACTAGAGGTAGGTAGAGATCATGAGGGAGGCTGGATGTCCGAAGCTGCCAAAGAGCACAAGCGTTAAAGGAGGGAGTAGGAAGAGAGAGGTAGGGGGTAGGCCAGGGGAGCAGGGCACCACAGTCTGGTGAAAGTGGAGAGCCTTGAAGATTTTGGTTGTGGGGTTAGTGCTGGTTGTTGGTTGTGCGGGAGGGATGGCGGTGGGCAGTGAAGGAGCGAGGCTCATAGTGCCTGAAGGGGACGGGGGAGCAGGCAGGGACTGGGGGGAGGCTGGGCTAAGGGAGTGTGGTTGAGGGAGGGTCAAGCCGGTCAAAGGAAGAGGAGGATCGAGCGCAGCTTGAAGGGAATGAAGGCACGAGAAAGCTCACACCAATAATCTGAGCCGGGTGAGCTACACAAGGCATGAGCAGCATGAAAAAGGGTGGTATGCCACGGCGATTGGTTCTCAACATGCCAGCAGCAAGAGACATTAGCAAGACGCTCCATTGGTAGCAATTGCAGATAAACTGCATATCTAGAGCGGCAGACCAAGGGCAAGAACTGGGATGGGAAAGTTTTTTAGTCAAGATGTATCCTGTGGCATGGTGTCGACCTTGCGATTTTCGTTGCCAAGAGACACCATAGAATGCCATCAAAGTATAGTTCATGGGCATCTTGAAGGCCACGCAGGGGGTCACATGTGAAGTAGAAGAGGCACACTAAAATGAGAGTAGGTGGGGCGCATATAACGATGCCATACATTAGGCGGGAGAGGCACAGTGTCCAAAGAGAAGTAAAGCAAAGGAATACAGTGGATCTAGAGGATGAGGTACATCTTTGTCAGGCAGCCCCTAATGCTTTTTGTGCCTTGGTGATCAGTGGCTTTGTGTCAATGATCAGCCTGGAAGAGGCAGAGAAGTGGAGGCCAAGGTCGGTGTATTCTTGTGAGAAGGGGGGACATGATGCTGAGGGTAGTGTGGGAAGGTAAATGTTTTGGGCTGGACAGATTGCGAGACGGGCAGAAGACTAGGACATCACAGTTATTTGGCTGAATTGTATGGCCCAAGGCATTGAGAGAGTAGAATGCCTCGTTCAGTGCATGCTGAAGGGCACTGATCGACTCAAAGAAGATGACAATATCATCAGCCTGTAGGAGGAGTAGGATGGGTGTGCCAATGAGAGTAGGAGCATCTTTGTCGATGCGAGAGATAGAACAAGCTAGGAGGTCAATGTGGTAGTAGAAGAGTATAGGACTGCATGGGTTGCCTTAGAGAAGGTGGTGGCAGATGGGAAAGGGATTGGAGTGGCCGCCAGGGGTGTGGACGTGGGCGGTGGCTGATTAATAAAGCTTTTCTATAGCGGAAACTTCCTTCGTGGTGAGGCCGAGAGCGGCAATTTGGGCAAAAAGTAGTTCATCGCTGACGTAGGCTTTGCGAAGGTCTAGGAAGGTAGCACAGAGGGGGTGTTTCCTATGGCGGGCGGAGAGGAAAAGGGTGTGCAAGGTGAAAGCATGCTGACATTGGTGTTTGCATAAGGGTAAGTTGATAACGGAACTGCTATGGAGATTGGGGCTTCTTTGGATCGGACTGAGTTGCCACAGGAGAAGTAAACTCGGATCCACCGTTGATACATCTGCTTATGACTCAGATTGAATTCAGACTTCTAGATATATTGTTTCAGGAGCTGTCGACGATGTCCGCGTACGACAAAGGCAGAAATCACCTGTTCAAAGTCGGAATTCCGAGCGAACCTCCACTCAAAACTGTGATTCTGAGTAAATGTTTTTATCGGCACTCAGTCAAATCCGAACAGACCATTAATTAGTAACCACACCAACCTCGACTTTCAGCTTTCTGCCAATCAAGCAACAGTCAAGCCTGCGTTTCGACGAGGAAAAATACCTGCAGTTTTAGCTTTGTAAATCAGGATGCTTGTTTAGCGTTTGGTACAGTTATGGGTCAACAAGCATATTTCCAAAACTGGTATGCATTATGTTTAAGCAAAGAATGTGTCATGAATATTTTAACATCAAACTGGCTACTGGGGAAATTTTATACATTGAAATGGTGAAACATTTTGTTTTCAGCATTTATTATACCAAAAAAAGCAAGAAGAAGCATTGTGTTTTTCACTTTATCAGTTACTGTAGGGAAGAAGTGTTCTGACCTTCATGAAACTACTACGTTCCTTCCCTTGTGTATTGATTCATGATGTTTAAAGTTCATCAAGTGTATTTCTCTGATTCCATAAGATGCAAATGGTGAAATCCATGTCAACAACATCACAACCAGGAAGCACCTGTCATGGGCACTTTGGGATGAAGATCACTGACAGGGGTTCACTGACAGGCTTGGCCAAGCCGGTCCATGAACTGCCCTGGGTATGAAGGATGGGCAGAATTCAGCCTTTGCGTAGGGTCTTCAGTTCTCTTCATGAGCTTCTATGTTGGACCAAAATCCTTCCCAGACATCCCGGAATCATGGAGGAGTGCCTGTAGTAGATGGAATTGAACATGAACTACATTTTTAAGCATGGAGGCATGACTCCTTACATCAAAGATGAGCTAGTGGTGGCCCTGCTCAGAATCAAGGCTTATCATCATCCATCACATGTGTAGTAATATGTAGAGTGACAATTTTGGACCTTGTTGATGGTTCAGGGAGAGGATAAATTACTGCCTCCATATCAATCATGTGCAGGGGTCCAGTTCTCCCATGTTCAAGAGTGCATTCTGATGTCTTCAATGGAAACTGGGTGGCATGTAGGTGGAATGCAGCACCTCTACCAGTTACCCAATTGGAGCATGAAGGCAGGGCTTGATCTAAAAACATGGATAGATGAATCTGTGGGAAAGGCTTTTGGCTGTTTCCAAAGGTGGCTCTCAACAAGCTGCCAAGGAGGCTATCACAAGAGGGCAGAGTTTGAATTGCTCTTAAGGGTGCAAGGTGCAAAGTAAAGCAACGAAATGGAGGGAGGTTCTCTTCTTATTCCACAAAGGAGCAGTAGGTAGGGCTCCCATGAGCATCAAGATCGTGCTCAAGATGGAGAGCAGGAATGTGCAAGGTGCTTTTGCAAGGGGGAGGCACACTCAAGATATGAGGTTGGCCTTGGCCCTCCAAGATCCATCTTGGCAATTGGGGCATTAGTTTTGGGCACATACAGGCCAAAGGCAAATGGAGTGGTGCTGCATCAATGAAAGAAGTAGCATTGGCACGCAATTTGTGAGAGAGGTGGTCTCTCGTACAATACAGATCTGTGTGGAGGTGGGAGCACTCACTCGAATAGCAGGATGCAAGGTTTGGTTAATCAAGGTCATTATATATACTATTTTTTTGTGTACCATGTGTGTGCTCTCTTACAAGGGAGTAGCTAACACTAATCCTTACACTCTTTTCATAGTGTATGATAAGAATGTACTTTCATCATGTATGGCCTAAAAAATCTCTTCTTAGGAAGGAATCCAGTGCGTGAGGTTAGTGCATGTGGCAAGTGGGCGTAGGCACTATACAAAAGTAAACTGAGAGTGCACTTAGTACGCTCATTTGTCTCATTTGTCGAAACAAATACTCCTTTTTTTCCTATGTGGCAAAACAAGTCTCAGTGCCTGGGACTAGTGTTTGTGGCCAGTGCGCTCACTCACCATACAAAAGCACACTGAGAGCACACTCAGTGTGCTAATTTGTCTCATTTTCCCAGGTGCACCTTGTGTTTTGTCCTATATGGCAAAATGATACACTTCTTAGGAAGGACCCCAGTGCCTGGGACTAGTGTTTGTGGCCAGTGCGCTCAGTCACCATACAAAAGTACACTAAGAACGCACTCAGTGTGCTCATTTGTCTCATTTGATTCATAACACCTTTTTTTTTCCTTGTGTGGTAAAACAATTCTCTTCGTAGAACTGACAATGGGGTCACTGTATGTGGCAAGTATGCTTAGTCACCATGCAGTAGTACACTAACAACACACGCAGTGCACTAAGTTTTCTCGTGTGTCTAATCACACCTTTAACTTTGTCTATATGGCTGATGCATAACTTTCTAGAAAGGAAACTAATGAGATAAAATTAAATCCCTTTGTTTTTTCCAATAGTGTGTGTCTATGTTTTATATTCTGCGACAATCATTGTGTGATTAAAAGCCTTACCTGATATAGAAACAAATATGTATCGGAAGACCGATCGAGATAATGTTGAGTAGCATGAAGAGTGTTTTATCTGGGTTTTGTAGCCTCTGAAAGCTATAATCATCTCTAAGACTTTGGTATGTCCAATGATTTAATTCAGTGTTATCGCTATAGTGAAAGTCAATTGGAAGCTACGAACATTTTTCCAATGCCGCTGTCTGGATTGTCTGCTGGAACAGGCCGGTCGATTGCTCCGAGCAGCTTCTCTTGTTTTTGTGACGGCCGTCTACCTGCCGACGACTGTGACATTCATTTTCAGTGATGTCTTTGTCATTACCTGATGTGACATTACCAGTCCTTTGCTTCAGTCCTCGCAAGGCTGTCTAGAGATGGGTCCAGTGTAAGGGGCTAGAGTATATGGCAAGTGCGCTCAAAATACGTGCAAAAGTACACTCATCACGCACTCAGTGTGCGACAGCCATATTCCAAAATGGCTGAATCGTGTGTAAAAATCTTGCATTTCAAAGAGCAAACCAATAAAGTTTGCAATCCAAGATAAACGTCAAGAAACCACAAACCTACTTGCTGCGAGTTTTGAGATTTGACTGATGAAATACAATTATGTGTCCCATTCTGAAAATTCTAGAGTTGCAGATTCCTTAGGTACCCGTTACGAGTTTTTGTGAACAGCGACATGTTGAAACTATTATCTAGTCGATGAGCACTCTTGTGATAGAAAGATAGAAAGTCGAGGAGTGATTATTCTATGCTTTCAGCAATGTGGACACAAAAGAAGGTTGTATTTATTCTTAAGAGATAAGTGAAAACATGTCACACTCTCTCAACGTAAACCATCAGACCGTATCTGATGACATTCTAAATTTTTTTGACTCATTCACCGATGCATGTTGTCTATAGTCAATTGTCGTTAATGATATTGTTGACAGGTGTGGAAACATTACATGCATTTAAAAGATTTGTTGCTCAAACACAGCCGTTTATTGTCCCCCTTGTCTCCCCAGGAAGGAAAAGAGCTATTCTCGTGGTGAATCTTTTGTACCAATTGTGAGGTGCTAACATTCGCAAACCAAGTACCTCGCTTGGTAACTGACATTGCAACCCAATCTGGTCTGAAACTGTATAGGATCGCACACTCAGTGTGTGATAAGAGTAGTATTTCATACAAAATGATTGAACTGACCCATATACACTGTGCCTCACACTAGGTGGCCTCAACAACGGGATGGCTCTCTCCTTGAACATCCCATGGAAATCAGATCAGTGAGATGTCAGCTTATCATGCTCTCTGCTGGCAGCTAATGACAGCCGTCACTCCCTGACCAGAGACAACAAGCTCTCGGTCACAAAATCAACCTAAGCGACCGTGGCCTATGTCTCTGACTAAAGAAGACACTTAAAGGCCCAGTGAATAAGAAACTTTCCTGAAAACATATCAAAACAGTCAATGCAAAAGAAAACTCTATTTTGCATTGACTGTTTCACAATAAAAAGGAATACGCATTAATAGCCGATTGACCTTGACAAGAAAAAATTGGTATACAACTTTCTCAGTGCATGATTCTAAGATGACTGGTCGTACTTGAGAATGGATATGTCAAGTATGTTGTAATGTGAAAGAGGACCTGGATGCAGCAAGTTTTTCTGAAAACTCTCAAAATGCGACTTCGGTCGTCGTTCGGTCGAGTTCTTGGGTCACGTCATCAACGGTAGATGGATCACCATGGATCTGAAAAAATTGGTAGCAATCCCTAGTTTTCTGACGCCGTACAACGTTTGAGGCATTCAAGTTTTTCTCGGATTCTGTAATTACTACCGGCGATTCGTGAGGGAATACGCGCGATTGTCAGCACTTCTTTCCGACCTCACTAGACAAGAAAATAAGTACCGGTGGGGAGGAAACGAACAAGAAGCATTCACCCCTTTACGGAACGCTCTGACCTTGGCGCCAGGCTTACAATTATCCGATCCAATGATCGACTACATCTTGGCTACGAATGCATCAGACCGAGCCACTGGCACAAATTTTCTGCAAGATCACGGCAACGGAAAACAACCGGTCGCCTACATGTCTCAAAAACTGCGAGGACCGGAACTCAACTAAGCGTTCACAAAAAGGAGATACTGACGGTTGTGCACACGTTCAAGACATGGCGATGCTACCTGGAGTGTCGCCAATGCATCGTACGCACCGACCACCACGCTTGAAACATTTGAAGATGCGGCCGAATCTCAGCCAACGTCAAACCCGATGGAGGAGTTCTTTGAGTCTGGGTTTGGTTACAAAATTGAGTACCGGCCAGGAAAAAAAATCCCGTGGATGCACTCAGCCAGCAACCAGATTTAACAGCCAATGTGGCAACCCTACAACTACAGCGAGACCCCTACCTCAAGCGATTGTTTGCACAAGGCTACGATCAGCACGACGGATATGATAAAACTAAGTTCTGGTTCAACGCACCCTACTTGCAGCGTCGCTTCTCCCGCCAGTTGGTCGTTCTCTTGAAAGACGAACTTCGGCGTATGATGCTCAAAGAATGCCATGACACCAGTCCAGGTGGACACTTCGGAGAAGACGAGACCCTGATAAAACTGGCAAAAAGCTACTGGTGGGACAAGATGCAATCCGACATGGCCAACTTCTACAAGACATGCGACACGTGTTAGCGGCAAAAATCTTGTTACACAAGGCCACCCGGACTTCTGCAACTACTCTCCGTTCCGATGGAACCAAGGGCAAGCATCTCCATGGACTTTGTCACCGGTTTACCAACCACACTCTAGGGATATGATGCCATCCTCATGGTCATCGACAGGTTTTCCAGAATCTCCCACATCATCCCTACAACAACCACCGTCACCGCCAAAGGAATAGCACGGTTGTTTCTAAACAACATCCTGCGGCTACACGGCAAACTGAGAACCATCACTAGCGATAGAGACGGCCAATTTACCGGTCATTTTTGGCGCGAAGTGATGACTCGCTATTGAAGCAGAATTCAACGTTCGACGATGATTCATCCCCAAACCGACAGTCAAACCGAGAAGAAAAATCAAACGCTCAAACAACTGCTTCAAACACTTTGCAAACCTCATAAGACAGGATGGGCACAAAAACTCCTGACCGTCGAAATCCCATATAATTCAGCAGTTTCCACCGAAACAGGTAAAATCTGTCGCAATACCTATCGGACTACAAAGTCGCAGTAAAATTCCAGCAATCGACGTTCAACGACAAGAATTCACCACCGAATGGGAGGAAACACAGTAAACCCTTGCAAAGACACAGGCAGTGATGAAGTAAACAGCTGACCGACATTGTAGCAATGACATCTTCACCGCTCGCAAAAAAATCCTACTCAGCTCGGCGAACATCAAACTCCGAGGATCCGATTGTTTGAAGCTCAAACCTCGATGGTTGAGACCATTTGAGATCAAGCGCATGCAACCCCTGTGGTTGCACGAATCAAACTCCCCGACACTATGAAAGTTCATCATGTGTTCCATATCAGCAGACTTCAGCACTACCGAGACCCCAGAGAGAACTATCCCGACAGAGATCTCTCTCCTCCACATCTCGTTCAAGTGGACCAAGACACGGAGTACGTCATCTAGGACATCCTCGGCCATTGACGACAAGGCAAGACGAAAGAATATCTCGTCAAGTGGCATGAATATGACGCCGCACACAACAGCTAGGAGCCTTACGACAACCTCCGAGACGTTGATCATCTCATTGACGGCTACTACCGCCGTCTCCGGACCACAACTTCATGCGCGCTGAGATGTCCCTGCTAAAAGAGAGGGAAGTGTTACGTACCCAACTTACACGAGTCCCTAACCTTCTTGAATGGGTACTTCTGTTATTACACAAACAGCCCGTCGCATCGCGAGGATGGCGATTTTCATTCTGACGGCCGAGTGCAAACTGGCTAACTACCTCGCCCTAGGTGGATATCCGTGAACCTTCTGAAAACTTCGACCATTCTCGCGAACCTACAAACAACAGTGTCACGACTTCTCGACGACTCTCGACGAATCTAGATTCATAGAGATGCATCGCACATCTTCACCATCGATTCTTAAAGACCCCTGATTTCCCGTCAGACCTTCTCGGATCCGACAACTCACGACGCAACTCTACACGCGTCGTTCGACATCCGACCCAACGACCCCGACTATGCTTCATTCGTAACTTGTCACTTGTATGCATGTGTTGGATCATTTCGACACTTTTCATCGAAGTACACTTACCGCTAATCATAAATTGCTCAAGTTTCCCAAATTCTATATCGTGCTTTGCCTCGCAACTTCTACCTGTTCACCATCTACGCTCCGTTCGGCATAACAGTCGTTACCTCTGTGGCCTATCCGCATCCCTAAGCTATAATGCATAGGTCTTCATGTCCTTATATTTATGGCTCACCGCTAAAAAATTGTTGAGTTTCTACATCAATGGCTAAGGCCATTTTGTTCATATTCCCATCCAATGGTATATTTGTAAAGGTTTTGACACGTTCGACTTCTTTCGACAACAGTCATTAGAACTATGTTTAGCTATATTGATGCTTCAATATCATTAGTTCGAGTCCACAATGGCTCTAGAAATTGACGAGGCGTACCTCGATGTTCTCGAAACCCCCAGCTGGAAAACCTAGGCAGCAGGTTGGGACAGCAACGCTGTTGATGCAGCGTGCGGGCTTCCACGCTCGTTGCTTAAGTCGGCTGCCCCCTCAGTCTGCTGCTCTAGAGTCTAAGTCTGGAAGCTATGGTTTTGTTACTCAGAAACGCGCGCGCCAGTGTTTGCGCTAGAAAGCAGCTGAAAACTGAAAGTGCCTGATTAGGAATGAAGAATGAGCAACAATGGGCGACCCCTCCAAGTTCTAGCTCCCCCCCCCACTAGTGTAGAACTTGTTGCTCAGCTAACCAGCCAATGAGAAAATAGTCCTAGACCTATTTTCTGGGAGGCAGGGTTTTCTCGGTGATCCCTGCCAGACGCCCAACAGCCCAAAACCCGGGCGTCGTCCGTTTTGCCTGAAAACTGGACCATACCATAATACCGATGCTGCAAACGTAGTAGTGCGGCCAGAATCAGCTAAAAAAATAGCAGCGAAGAGTTATGGCTGCCCGAACCCGGGCAGTGCCTACGACAGTCAGTGACGCCAAGCAGGGCCACAGAGCAAGAGACATGGACCCTAGGCGTAGCATGATGATGCACACGCAATGCCACAACCAAAAACAAAGCAAAGTGCATGGAAACAGCATCTGCAGTGGTAGTGACCGCCGGCGGCTCGACCGCTGCGGAGGCATGCCGATGGAGCTGAGCGCATCGTTGTAGGGAGGAGGCTTCAGCGAACTGTGCGTGGGCCTCAGCGCGCGTCTGCTCCACCGCGCGACACTCCCGCAGCGTCGAGTCTCGCTGTCAGTCATCTGCACGCCGATGTACACAAGACCGGAGGACTCGACACAGTACAATGAGAGATGCTCGAAAACCAACACCCTTGACTTCTCGGCATTACTTCTTGCAGCTAAGTGTCAAAAAGCGATAGCATCAATTGGACTCAATTCGAGCGTCCAAAACACGAAGGATGCCTCACTCTTGTTTCTCCACTTATATGTATGCGCTCGATACGATGATGTAAACTTTCTACTGAATATGAATCAACCAAGTGCTCCATTTCCCTAAACCAGCTTTTGCTTCGCAGTTTCAACTTGTTCACCATTTATGTTGAGAAAAACATGTCCATATTGTCTCTCACCCCATAATTCCGTACACGGCTGTACTGCAAAAAAAACCACAAAATTCTTTTCGTGGTATTCGGTTTGTTGTGAATGTTTTCCTCACTTCCTCTCTTAGTGTCTCTTTCAAATCCTTCAATACAAGCTTTTTATGCCTCTATTCAATGTATGTGCATGATGTATGTACAAGTTGCCTCTATACATGAGTTCTTCAGTGTCCCCATTCTTTTCAACATGTATTTCTTGTTCTACTTCTTCTTAATTGGTTCATTCATTAACTGTGTGTGAAGACCTCTGGAATATGAATGAGATGACGTATCCTCTTGCCACTATTGACCAAAGAGAAGTAAGCCCCTAGAAGATGAGGAATGTCATAGAGTGAAGATTTGCATGAGGGAAACGAAGGCAGGTTATCCTAGTATCTCTCTTGTGGCTGGCTTGGCCGATGTAGGAAAGTTTTTTTTTTCTTTTCCAACTGTATGATGGGGCAATTTGGTGTTTTCCTTTGGTTGATGGTTCATGTTAAGGAGAGTTGAGAAAACTGCATGACGCGTACACTTGAATAGATATGTTTGAGAACAAGTGCGTTGTAACATCTGTGGGTTATTTTATGAATAAATTTGAAAACGAATGTAAGCCCTCAAATAGTAAGTCCGTGGGGGGGGGGGGGGGAG
>SZWC01012253.1:33955-72216 GCA_023375785.1 Penium margaritaceum | reverse complement strand
GCAGGCTGACGTAGCGGCGAGCTCCGACACAGAGTCGGAGACGTCCGAGGCCTCTGAGACCAGCTCGGAGGCCAGTGGCTCTTCAAAAGAGGAAAATTCAACTCCAGGGCAGCCAACACCACAGGAGCAACAGCATGGCAAACATCCACCAGCAATGCAACGTCGCAGCGCACGACAAAGAAAACAAACTCCAAAGTACGACGCTGACACTGGAAGCTGGACTGGACTGAGCTGGTCCTGTTTGGCTCAGGGAGAGCCGCTCACTGTGGCTGAAGCGCTGGCAAGGNGTCGTCACGTTTGCCTCCATCAGGTCCCTGCTTGCTGTCGCTGCCGCCAAAGACCTTGAGATCCACCAGATGGATGTGAAGACAGCCTTCCTTTATGGGAAGCTCGACAAGGAGGTGCTAATGGAGGTACCGGAAGGTGTCAAAGCACCCGAGGGTAAGGTGTGCAAGCTGGTGAAGGCGTTGTACGGGCTGAAACAGGCCCCACGGATCTGGTACAAGGAGATGGACAGCTTCATGGCTGAGATCTCCTTCGCACATTGCAAAAATGACCCTAGCGTCTATGTGTGGGAGGACGAACGTGGCTTGCTCCTTGTGGCGTTGTACGTGGATGATCTTATCATGTGTTCTTCCTCGCAGGAGGCCCTCACGGACCTCAAGAAAAATCTGGCCAGCAGATTTAAGATGAAGGACATGGGACCTCTCGAGTACTACCTCGGGATTGCTGTTCACCGCAACCGCAAAGCAGGCACCATCGAGCTCAACCAGACCAAGTACATCATGGACATCTTGAAGCGCTACAACATGGAGGACTGCAAGCCCGTCAGCACCCCCATGCCCTCCGACTGCAAGCTCTCCTCCTCCATGTCACCAAGCAACGAGGCAGACCGGCGGGAGATGCAAAACATTCCATACCAGTCCGCCGTCGGAAGCCTCATGTATGCAATGGTGGGAACACGACCTGACATTGCTTTTGCAGTGGGTCAGGTGAGCAGGTTTGTGGCCAACCCTGGGCCAGAACATTGGCAAGTCGTGAAGCGGATTTTTCGCTACCTCAAAAAGACTCGGCACGTCGGACTTCGGTTTGGAGGTCTAGAAGGATCAGACTTGCTGCGGCTGACATGCTACACCGACGCGGACTGGGGAGGACGGATTGATGACAGGAAGTCCACCTCAGGGTTTGTTTGTCTTCTCAACGGTGGTGCGGTCTCATGGGCAAGCAGGAAGCAGGACTGCGTCTCGCTTTCTACTGCTGAGGCGGAGTACATTGCACTCTCCGAAGTTTGCAAGGAAACACAGTGGCTTCGCAGTTTGCTTGATGAGATCAAGGCACCACAAGAGGAGGCAACGGTCATCCGCATCGACAACCAAAGTGCCATGGCTATGGCAGAGGAAGACATGATCTCCCGGCGTACAAAGCACATCGATATTCGGTACCACTACTCACGTGACCTTATCGCCAAGGGTGTCGTGGAACTGGAGCACGTCACAACCAAGAAAATGCTTGCGGACTTCTTGAAAAAGCCGCTAGACAGCGACTTGCATGTTGCAGGTGCTCGAGGAGTCGGCATGGTGGATGCAAGAGATGAGAACTAAAGACCAAGAAAACTGACATGCACTAACACAACCTAGAGCTACAGATTCATGCCGAAGAAAACTACCACAGCAGGTGGCCTACGGTGCAAGGGAGAGATTTTTGTTCTTCTATGCCCCATGGCCACTGCTATGGGTTGACGGACAGGTTGGGCATGCACTGCTCCCTTGGAGTAAGTCCCCCAAACCTTGTTCGTGGTGCAAGTCCAAGCGAGACACCAGAAGTGTAGCGCAACGGATAGCATGTTGGACTTAGGGACAACAGGTCCTGCGATCGAGCCTTGATGTGCGCAGGAGGTTTTTTGACCTTCTAGCACAGGGGAAGTTTCTTAGACATTTCTCCATGCATGAGGAGAGTGCGCCACTTGGCGGTCAGTGGATGCGCCAATTGGCGGACTGGTGAGGTGGTTTGGAGTGACCACCCCAAAAGTGTCACTGCCCACACACCTTAGAAGCCAGGCCTAGGACTATATGTACCAGGCTCATTCCTCATTCTAATTACACAATCTGGCCTTAGATGCTCCTCACAGAGTTGTCCAACTAAGGAACAGTATAAAGAAGACACTGGTTGGTCTAAGCCCCAGGAGTTAGTCTTTGACTAGCACCTCGCGCGAAAGTGACCAAGTGTTAAGTGGACACAGTTGCTAGCAAGTGATTGCCTAGGAACTGCTCAGTGTGGAACCGTGATCCTGAGGGTGATATCTTCTCCTAGCTGAAATGCTAGGAGCGGACGGCAGGTGCTATTGTGTCGGCCCTGTTTCCTAGTCCGTTTGCCTCAGGCCGGTTGACACACGTGAGACTGCATCAGCAGCAGCCGCTAGCGGTAGTAGGCGACAGCTGCAGTAGACTAAATTCGCCAGTAGCTGCCGACATTGGCACATGCAGTAGTAGTAGCACTGAGCAGCAGCAGTAGCAACACTGAGCATCAGGAGCAGCAGGGCGGCAGCAGCGCGTAGCGGCAGCATCACAAATACAGCGTGGCAGCAGCGGCAGCAGCAGCGGTGGCAGAAGCAATGACAACAGCAGCACAGTAGCAGCGCAACAGTAGTGGCAGCAGCAGCGCAATAGCAGTAGCGGCAGCAGCGTGCGGCGGCGGCAACAGCGTGCAGCAGCTGCATCGCGCAGCAGCAGCAGCAGCGTGTAGCTGCTGCCACGGCTGTGTATGCAGCCACCAGGCGGCCGCCCCACATGCAGCCGCGCGGCTGTTGCTTCAGCTAACACTGCAGTAGCAGCAACAGCTGAGCGGAAGCTGCGCAGTAGCTTCCGCTTAGCTTCTGCGCGGCTGCTGCGAAGCGGCCGCCTGCTCGCGTAGCAACCGCAAAGGTTGATACCAAAAAAAGGAAGGGAATGCGAGCTGATGTCAGCATTTTTTCCTTGCCGGCGTCATCAGGTCATGCTGACGTTAGCAACTTCCTGCTGATGTCAGCACTTGCCTTTTTGAAAGTTTTGGTCGAAGGGTCAAAATTTGCCAGCGTTTCAACTCCTCGAGAAACGCTCGCGGTTTTGCAATTCGACCACGTTGAAGTCTCGGCCCACAATGAGCGGCGTCATGGCTCCGTCTGACGAGAAGGGAAAAAGGGTACTAGATCCCTCCTCTTCCTCCTCAGTGGTCATGAGCCTATGTTCGTAGGCTATTGAGGACCTACGGAGCCAGCAGGATGAGATGCGTCGCTTGCAGCGGGAGCAGAGTGACGCCATCCGTACACTCACCGAGCTTCTTCGAGGACATTCCATGACTCCATGAAAGACCTCTGAGGGAGCGGCCGGGGTCGTTCCCCCTACACAGTAGTCAGCTCTAGCACCAGAGACAGGAGTTGGAGCCGACCCGCCACCTTTTGATCCCTGGGACGAGGATCCAGACATGCCAGGCATGGAGGGCGACTCCCCAGAGCGCGAGATTCGTATGCTTCAGGAGCGTCTCCGCCATCTTCAGACGAGCTCTCGGCCCCCACACATGTCTCGTTTTCCCGAGTTTCGATCGTCGCCTGACCACAACCCCAGTGAATTCCCTTTTCCCAGCGTCTTTCCCATCCCTCGTTCTTCCCAGCCTGTGATTGCTCTCCCTACAAAGCGGCAACCCAAGGACTTCGAGATACCGCCCCCACGGTATGTCAGCAAGGACGGCTTTGACTGCTGGGAGATTCTTTTCCAGGTCTGGTCCACTTCAGAGGGCGTGTGGCCCTACTACCACAGTCCGTATCAGACTACGGACCGAGCACAGGTGCTGACAGCGGCTAGGGCGATGCGCGAACTTCTCTACGCCATGCCGCGCGAGACCGTCGTCGACTTCAGCTCGTTCCTTGGCGAGGCGGGCACGGGCACCGGCGCTGATCCACGCGGGGACTGGGACCTAGCATTATCCCTCCTTGCTGCAGAGACACACGCCACCCGCGCCGCCCACATCCGTGCCTTTCACTCCCTTCGTCAGGGGCCTGCCGAGCCTGTAGCCGACTACTGGCGACGCGCCATGCGCATTTACACGTGCCTTGGGACCTCAGGTGGTACAAAGCTGTGGGCGCTCCGCACGATCATGCTCGGGGTTCGCCTTGAGCACGCAGACATCTTCACGAGGTACAGCGACGCTGTGCTCGAGCCTTTTTTGGCCCAACTACAACTTCTTCCCTGGGCACACCAGCTATTCCTCCAGGTGACTTCCGCCCGTAAGGCAGCCGTGGCTCATCAGGAGATCTCCATTGCTGCAACAGTCGTTGCATCACCACCGACGCCCCTCCTGCAGACTTCTTCTTCATCCTCTGTCACGTCCTCCTCCTCCCCTTCCACCCCGATTACACCGAATCAGACACAGGGTGTCGCAGCAGCAACACAGGGGAAGAAGGGGCGACGGAGGCGCGGCTCGGGCCAGCAACAGTCGTAGCAGCAACCGTCATCGGGCAGTAGCAGTGGACGCTCCGTTCACTACTACAACTGTGGAGGCGTCCATCGCTACACTGAGTGCCAGCAGCCGCTCGACTGGGCGCGGATTACTCGCGGGCTCCAGGCTACGCACGCACTACAGTCTATGTCAAGCAGCACATCCTCTGGGCGCGTAGCGACCACGACCGTAGCAGTTCCTGCTTCACCACTGGCGACCAGCGGCGACCCCGATCCACGTGACCGCACCATCGCTGAGCTCCGACACCTGGCGCTTCGCTTTCAGGGAGGTGCGAGTGTGTTATCACAGCCGGGTGGTTCACAGACTGTGTGTTCGTTTGTTCTTGTGGCTCGGGATGACTCGTGTGGGGGGGCACAGTCGGCATGTGATGAAGATGGGCCTGACTGTACGGATTGGATTCTTGAGTCTCACCTTTGTGCCCTTCGTCGTTCCTCCCCACCTGCTGCCCAGTGTCCGTCTGAGGCCGAGTTTTCCATTGCCCGTTGTGCATTGACGTCCTCTAGTCGTGATTCCGGTGGCACTTGGATCATCGACTCCGGTGCCACTCATCACATGACCTGTCGTCGTAGTGATTTCGTTGTTCTCGACCCTGTTGCATCTGTTTGTTCCGTTCACACAGGCTCTGGTCAGTCCTTGCCAGTCCAGGGTGTTGGGGTTGTATGTTTCGATGGCCTGTCTGGCCCCCTGTATCTTACCGAGGTGCTGTTTGTGCCTGACCTTGAGCTCAGTTTGCTTTCTGTACGTGCTTGCATACTGATTGGACTCTCTGTGGAGCACACTACAGAGTCCGCGACTGTGACTGCTATTGACACTCGTAGCGTTGTTTTTCGTGCCTCTGTTGTGGATGACCTGTATCGTGTCTCTCGGACTTCTGCCCCTTGCTCCCCCTCCCCTTCCGCTCGTGTTTTTGTCACTGGTGTTCTGTCTCCTAAGCACCAGTGATTGCTTAGTCGTCGCCTGTGTCATGTAGGCTCCGACACTGTGTCGAAGCTCATTCGGACACAGCCCGCCCTCGGTCTTGACACGACTTCTTTCGAGAAGCCGTCCAAGACCGACTGTCTCTCTTGTGCTCAGGGTAAGATGCATCGGTGCACCTATCCTGACGCTCACGCGCACTTCGCCCTCTCGAGTTAGTCCATTCGGACCCTCTTGGTCCCCTACCTGTCGAGTCTCTGTCCGATCGGGGTTGTTACGTCCTGACCCTGACTGATGACTTCACCTGGATGCGGTGGGTCTACAACCTGCGCCAGAAGAGTGACGCCGCTCTTGCGGTTCGCCTCTGGCTAGTGATGGCTGAGCGTCAGTCTCGCCACACATTGCACACCTTTCGCTCGGATCGCGGCGGCGAGTCTCTTGGCGAGATGGACAGCTTCTTCGCCGAGCACATGATTTTTCACCAGGTCTCCGCTCCTGCTACTCCTCAGCAGAACGGTGTTTCTGAGTGCTGGAACCGCACCATGGAGGATGCGGTTTGCGCTGTGCGGTCTGAGTACGGTCTTGTGGAGTCCTTCATTTTTGAAAGCTTCGCCTACATGACTTGGGTCTTGAACTGCCTCCTGCACGGTCCTCTTCCGGACCACGTCACACCGTATGAGCTCTGGTTCAACCACCGTGCTGACTTGCACCTCGCTCACGTCTGGGGATCCTTGGCTTCTGTGTGGTACACCGAGGACCAACAGGGGTCCAAGGTCTCACCGTGGGGTCGCTTGTGTGCCTTTGTCGGCATCTCCCCACGGTCGAAGGCATGGCGTTTTTGGGACCCTGCTCTTCGTCGCATTGTTGAGTCCCGCGACGCGCTCTTCTTTGAGTCCCTCACCTACCGTGATCTGACTTCGATCACGTCGCTGTCCAACACCCACGTTCCACGAGTAAGGATTCTCGACGGATGGGGGAGTCTGCGCCTGCGAGCACCGCTTGCCAGGCTGATGTGTCCGTTCGAGCTCCCTCCACTTCTCCGGCTCTTGATGACCCAGCAATCATTGCTGTCGGTCCATACTTGTGCAGATCCCTGATGCGGACCCTGGAGGCACTGGTGCGTCAGCTGGTGGCGGACTGCCAGCCTGGAGCTGACCGACGACCGTTCCAGAGCTCTGGACACTACCTGGGACCTCCTGTAGTTTTTCTACAGCTTGCAGGAGTTTATCGGTGGAATGACCGTGGACCCAATTTGCATGTTTTTGCATTGTGTGTCCACCGTTTGATGCCAGATGCATGCATGTGACCAGTCGTAGCGTCCGGCTTTTGATCTTGCACGTCTAGGTTCAGACGGCGTAGCGTTTTGATATGTCTGCGCAGAGTTACGGCCAAAAGAGTGGTTTTGGGCCGGTTTTAGGGCAGATCCTGCACTGCCGCGTGCAACACCCGCCGTGCGCCATGGCAGGTACTTATGCCATGGACCTGTCATTTGTCATTTCTCTCTGCAAATGCTATTGAAGCATTCTGACACCTTGCCTTGTGTCTCCTAGCCAGACCCTTGCCGTTGTGTGCACGACTTGTGACTGTCGTCACCGCCTGACCAGGCACTGACGCCTAGTCGACGGTTGTGTCGCTAGGAAGCTTCCACGCATCTTCTCAGGTTCTCCTGCTCCTTGCGCACCTGATAAAATACCCTCACAGGGCCAGCTCCATCGGCAACAACCCTTTCGTTTCACGTCATTAGCACTCATAGATAGCTCTCACGAGTAGTGCAGCCGGCGCCCAGGTTCGGGTAGCCGTAACTCCACGTAGCTACTTTTCTTACTACACGAATGTGTTCACAGTGTGGTTATTTAGGTATGGTCCAGTTTTAAGGCAAAATGGACAAGGCCCGGGTTTGGGGCCATCGGGTGTCCGGCAGGGCTGTTGCAGGGAAGTCTGCCAACGGGATAATGCTAGGATTTTCCTGGTTGGCTGATTTTCTTAGGAACAAGTCTTTCATAGCCAGTGTGAGGCTACAACTGAGAGAGGTCTCAGTTAGTTGCTCATTCTTCAGTCCTAATCAGTCATTGCTTCCTTCCAGCTGCAGTTCTGGCGCAAACTCTGGCGCGTGCACTTTTAAGCATTGGTTTTTTTCCGTACCTCTCATTGTACTCTGATTCGTCGTCCCGGCTTGTGTACATCGGCGTGCAGATGACTGACGACGAGACGGGACGCTGCTCGAGCGTCATCCAGTGGAGCTGATGCATGAGTTATACTGGAGCCTCTTTCCTCAGGGACGTGTCGTGCCTAGCTCCATCAGCGGACCTCCACAGCGGTCACGCCGTTGGCAGTCACTGCCTCCACAGATGCTGACCTTGCGCGTCCTGTTCGAGATCTGACCGCACCACTGTACTCACAGCGTCATGTCTTGTCTAGGGTCAGATTTTTCGGACACAGTTGTGGTTGGGGTGATTCTGGCCTAGGCTCTGCCTGGGTTTGAGCAGTCATAACTCCTTGCTGCTATTTTTTCTGATGATTCTGACCGTAAGACTGTCTTCGCAGCGTGGGTACTTTGGTATGGTCCAGTATTGAGGAAAAACAGACGACGCCTGGGTTTGGGGCTGTTGGCTGCCCTTCAGGGCTCACCGAGAAATCTGAGCCTGCCGAAAAATAAAGATTTTCCTTATTGGTTGACCTGAGTATCAAGCTCTACAGAGATGAGCTAGGCCTAGTTCTATGAGGGGTCTCTCAGTTCCATTCATTCTCATTTGCTAATCACTTATTCTCAGTTCTGTCTGCATTTTTGGCGCTAACTCCCCAGCGCATAGTTTTCCTCTCACAAGTGTCAGAGTAGCTAGAGGGGGCAACAGTGAAAAGCAACGAGCGTGGGCCATGCCTAATCCAGCCGCGCTGCAGCCGCAACCAGATGCTATAGACTAGTTTCCAGCTCTAAGTAACACATTAGAGCTCTCAGACTTACCTATAGGTACCTATAGGTAGTGAGGAACCTATAGGTTCATCAATACGCCGGCGTACCTCCCATACGTACCAATGCAGGGGCAATACTGGCGGATTTGTTTCCAGTAGGAGTAACCTGCCTGGTGGCCGCGTCGGAATTTTCCTCACAGCCACTAGGCCAGAGAAAATAATTCCGGATATTATTCTGGCAGCTCTGACCCCCACGTGTGACGCAGGGAGGTGAGCGGTCTTCACAGCGATATCAGACAACCTACTGGCAATGACGCACGTGGCAACGACCACCAGAGGAGTGAGTGACCCACAGCAGTAGTAGCAGCAGCAGTAGTAGCAGCAACAGTAGTAGCAGCAGCAGTAGCAGCAGCAAAGCAGTAGCAACTGCAGCAGCCGTAGCAGTTGTAGTGGTAATAACTGCAGCAACAGCAGCATAAGGAGTTGTAGCAGAGGCCGCAGCACCAGGGACAGCAACAGTGGCAGCCACAACGGTAGTGGCAACTATAGCAGCTGCAGTTTTAGCACCTCCAGCAACAGCAACAGTAGTGGCAGCAGCCACAGCATAAGCAGCGGCCATAGTAGCAGCAGCCGCGGCTGCAGCTACGCAGCAGCAGCCGCTACTGCGACTGCTGTAGTAGAGGCCGCTACGTTAGGGGTTGCGACTCCAGGCTGTCGCTGCATGACGGCGGTGGCAGCCCTGCCACCGCCCTTGAGCCCACGGCCAGCAGGGCCTAGGGCTGAACCCACCGGCCAAGACGAACACAAAAAAAACACAAAGAAAACAAAAGAAAAAAATAAAATAAAAAAAGAACAAAATTAGGACCCAGAGCAGCAGCGGCTGCAACAACCGCAACAACAGCAGCAGCACCTCCAGCAGTGGTAGCGGCTACAGAGGCAGCTACTACAGCGACAGCAAGAGCAGTGGCAACCACACCTTCAGTGGCAGCAACAACAGTAGCAGAATCAACAGTAGCTATAACAATTGGAACAATATTAGCAGCAGCCGCAACGGCAGAAGCAGAGGCAATAGTAGTGAGCAGTAGCGGTAACTGCGCCAACAACAACTATTGCAGTAATAGCGGCAGCATCAGCAGCAGCAGCAGCGTCAGCGGCTACAATAGCAGCGGCAGCCGCAACAGCATTCGCATGAGTACTAGCGGCACCAGCAGCATTAACAATAGTAGCCGCCATAACAATTGTAGCACACGCAGTCGTAGCACTACCTGAAGCAACAGGAGTAGCGGCAATAACAATAATACTCGGCCAAGACGATGCCACCGGCACCCAGGACAGCTCTGCAAACGTTCCCGCTGCAAACCCTATAGCTGCAATGTCGATCAGCTACGCCAGATTCTTGTCACGACCAGTACCATCTAGAATGTCCTCCCTGGATAGCCTGGTCTTGCGCAAACTGCAGCAGCACAAACAGTAGAGCAGTAGCAGGTGTAGCAGTAGCAGACCGTCACTAGTGTCCTAGGATCCGGAGCTGGTGCGGCCGGCCCCTCTTGGCGCAAGGACTTTGAGTCCCCTCCACCTGTACTCAACAGAGATGAGCAGTTCCCTTCCTAGAAATTGCTCTACCGCATCTGGACACAGAGGGAGAGTCTGTTGCCGTGCTATACTCTCCCACATGATGACAGTATCCTAGAGCAGGTGCTTGAGGTGGCCGTGTAATCCGCGCACTCATCCTCGTTGCACCGGATGCCGACCGCATTGCCCTGGAGCCTTTCCTCGGTGACGTCGCTGACGGCACCAGCCCCGACCCCCGGCAAGCTTGGGACTTGCTGACACAGACTTATCGTGCCTCCGGCCAGGCAGCTGTCAACCGCCTCCTGAAGGACTTCAGCTCCCTTGGCATGAAGGAGTCCAAGACCTTCACGCCTACAAGCGTCGCATATAGGATCTCATGCACCGGCTTAAGACAGTCACGCCTCCCGCGCTTGCTGCCCTCCTCACCATCAAGAATGGTGCCATCCTTGAGTTCGATGACATCTTTGTCCCTTACAACCTCCCCATACTCGAGGCGCTGGCGGCCCAGGACAATTTTTCTTGGGCATGCGATCTCTTCCTTAGCATCAAGGAAGCACGCAAGGACACACAGCTTCAGCGCGGTAGCTCCTCCATGATCATAGCTGCTAGTACTGGTGCCTCCTCCACCACTTCCCCCAGCACTCCTTCTTCGGGCAGCACCAAGGGCAAGGGAAAGTGGGGCGGGAAAGGCAAGGGTGGGAAAGGCAACGGCAACGGGCAGTAGTCTTCATTCAGTGGCGCCACCCATGGGGCCACCCTGAGGTGCCACAACTATGGCCAGATGCGGTACGGTTGGTACACGTGCCCCATTCCTACTAACAATACCCGCATAATCGCCGCCATGCACCATGAGCATGAGCGCCGCCTTGGCACTTCCGCTGCTGCCACAGGCACTTCCTCCTCCCGTGGCAGCATTGTGGTCACCACATAGTCCACGACGTTCCCTTCCTCCCCACATCCAGCTCTTCAGCCTTGACCGCAGCTTCTCCCGTCTCTCCTCCATTAGCGGTAGCAGCAATAGTATGCTCCACCGCTGCCTGCAGCCACTTTACTATCCCCAGCCTGAGTCACAGTAGAGCTTGTATCAACCTTCCGGAGCTGCAATCACGCAGTCTTTGGCGCCCGTCGACTCCGCTGCTTGGATCCGCTAGCTGCAGAGCTTCATCACTATGCACCTTGGTATAGCACCTCTTCCCTTGGGAAGTACGAGTTGTGTGACTGCTAGCCGAGAGGTATTCCACTCCCAGACAGAGACCGACCTCCGATGTGATCTCGGGGAAGTTGTCTGTTGCTCTTCGGAGCCGGCTTTGGATGACGTTGCGTCGTTGGATAACTGGCATGATCGTTTAGCTTCTGTCTGATCTGCTCAGCTTGCGATCTCCGTCACCCTTCCCGCATCCTGTTTCTTTACTCGTTGTAATGTCACGGCCTCGGTTTGCAACCCTGATGGCACTTGGATCATTGAATTCAATGCCACGCATCACATGACGTCATTTCGATAGGCATTTAGTATGCTCTGTCCTGTTGGCGATGTTCACATTGTCCGGATGGGATCTGGGCAGATCTTGCCAGTCCGTGGTGGTGATGCCGCTCGCTTCTGTGGTCCGTCCGGTGACGTCATCGTGACCACTGCATTATATGTGCCTGGTTTGGAACTCAGCCTCCTTTTTGCCATGCCTCTTGAATGCATGAGCATGGACCTCCGACACTCCTGTGTCATCAACTCTCTCTCCCTTCGGCCGTCCCATCATGTCAGATTCTGTGCTTTCTGTCGTGACAACCTCTAGCATGTCACCCGTCTACCTTTATCCATGTCCCCTCCCTTGTCCGACACTGCCCATGTGTTTTTCATCAGTGTTCTTTTCCTCAAGTACGCCCACCTTCTCCATCATCGCCTTTGCCACGTGCAATCTGATGCGGTCGATAGCATGCTCTGCACCCAACCTGTTATTGGAGCCGCCGGTCGAGGCGGTCATTACGTCATCATGATGAGGTCAGATGTATGTTTGATGCTCCCATTGTATTCTATGTGAAAAACCGTGTGAACTTGACCCAAGAATCGGGTCATGCGGTGAAGGGATGAGAAAGACACGGCAATGCAAAGGTGGGAGGCACACCTCCAGAAAACAGGAGAGATACCGGTTCGACCCCGAGCACGGCGGAGCGACTTTCTTGCCCACTGCAGCCGAAGTGCCCCTGGATGGACGCTTAGCCAGTGAGGAAAGGTTCATTGGGATCCATGGGAGCTTCAGGATGGCAGCTAGAGCTGCATTTGCAAGGAAGGGCGCTTCGGGCGGCTGTGACCCCCGCTGGCGGTGCTGCCAGCGGCAGTCACGAGTGGAACACTCAAACGGTCATAACTTAGCCTTTTCTTCACAGATTGAGGCATTCTTTGGTGCGTTGGAAAGATCACAGTACGTACTACATGGTGCATGAATGTAGTTGAGTAGAGTGCTTCGAAGCGCCAAGGAGCTTTCGGCTGGCTCATAGGGGCTGGTACATGAGGAAACCTAGGGGTTGTTCTAGGCATGCCAATCATACCCAAAGACTTTGTGCATTGTTTTGTACTGATCTATCAAGTCTAAAGATTGATTCCTTTCCTAACTCTCCTTGTGTTCTAAGTATTGCCTCACACACGTCCATTCGATCCTACAAGTCTTCCGAAGCGTACCTTGGTGCAAACGGCGCCGGGAGAGTCGCACGGCGGGAACCTCGGTCACTAGCAGCGGTCTTGCTGCTAGGAGAGGGTCGTGCGGTATCTCAAGGATTGGCCCACACACCAAGGGGTCGAGGGTGGGAGGTTTTTTCCAAGGGCTCGGTGTGTGACCGTCACGCTGAGTGCCCCTCGGTTCACATTTGGTATCAGAGCTACGTGGATGTTGGCTCGGTTTTTGCACGGACCCAAGGGAGGCAGCAGACCTGCCACAACTGCATTTGGCCAGAATTTTTTCATCACAACCGGAAGCATGGCAGCCACGGCATACGACCACGCCTACCTCATGGAAGAGATCCGGCATGCTCTTGATGAGTTGCGTCAAGACAACCTGCTGTTGTGCACAGAGGTTGAGGCGAGGTACGTTGGGGGGTATCGCATTGGCATCCGCACCTGCCTTTTGGCGGCCCAAGCTGAAGGAACCGGAGTTCTATACCGGCAAGGGCAGTGCGAGGGAGTGGCTCTTCATGATGAACTCGTACTTCACGGTGTTGGGCGTTCCCGTGGGAGAAGATGCCACGAGACAGGAGTACGCACCTACGCTGCTCCGGGGAATGGCGTTACAGTGGTGGTCGGCATTGTGCCGGCGGAACGCCGCTGGGTTGCTGGACGGGCTGGGGGCCGGGGCACGGCTTCAGCCACTGTTGAGTCTACCGCTGGGGCGGGAAGTGCAGCTCGGTGCTCGGGCGTTGACGGAGAAGCCAGAGACGTGGGAGCAGTTTGAGACGATGCTGCAGGCGCGTTTCAACCTCCTCAATGGCAGCCGGGTTGCACGTGACAAAATCAAGCACGTCAAGCAGTGCGGATTGGTCCAAGACTACACTACACGCTTCATGGCTTTGGCGGCGCAGATCGACGACCTCCCAGATGCGGAGGCATATGACCACTACCACGAAGGCCTGAAGCCACACGTCCAACGTGAACTCGCGGTCCTTGGGTTGCGGACATTTGCGGAGTTGGTCTCGGCGGCGGAGCGCATCAACGCGGTAAGCTACAATGCGCGCCGCACCAGCTATGCAACACAACCACGGGTGGAGCAGCCGGGTCAGGTTGTGCCCATGGAGGTGGATGCAATCCAAGCTGGGCAGCGGGGCGCGGATGGGCAGCAGGGACCGAGAGGCCAGTGCTGGGCTTGTGGCAAGGAGGGACATCGCAAGCGGGACTGCCCCAAGCGCAAGGCACAACAGGGAAACGGGCAGCAGCAGTGAGGAAGGGACGACCTACTGCTGCAATTCTTTTGTCCGCAATGGACAACACCAGTCCTGAAAGGCTTTTGCCGATTAAGGAACTCAAGTGCTGTTGCAGAATGAAGGTGAGACCCGGCAGTTTCCAGGGATCATCTTGGAGCTGGTTCTTGAGATTCCAGAGGGGAGTTTCAAGGTTCGGAGGAAGCTACGGGGACTGCTGGATGACGGTGCGAGTCATAGCTTCTTCAACGACAGGATAGCGACGAGGTTGGAGCTCGCACAACAGCCGGGGATGTCTGCCAAGGCGCGGCAGGTGTCCGGAGTGGTGGAGTGCGGTAGGCCTCTTGTCAAGCACAAGGTCTGTATGGGTGAGTTGGTGTGCGACATGGAGTTCCAAACTTGCCCTATGGATGATTACGATTGCTTAATCATCCGGGATTGGTTGCACGCCTGGAATCCGGGGGTGGATTGGAGGTGCAACCGGGTGGTCGTGAAGGCGGGTGGAAAAAATCTCACTTTGCCGTTGTGGCGGGGTGAGGGGAAGGGGTCGGAAGTGGCAGAAGCGGGGAAGCAGCTGCGCGTCATCAACTTGGAGCAGCTGAAGCGGTGCAAGCGCAAGGGTGGCCAAGTTTACTTGGCATGGGTTCATCCACAACAAGTAGCAGAGTAGCAGATTGTAGCGGTTGAAGCAGGGGGAGGACAGCCGGTAGAAGGCGTGTGAGCTCCAGAGTTGCCTTCCGGTGTTGGAGAGGTACTCAAGGAGTTCGGGGACATTTTTCCGGAGGAGTTGCCAAAGGGACTGCCACCGCGTCACGACATCGACCACAAGATCGAGGTGGTGTCAAGTTCGTTACCAACGGTGCGGTCTTACAACCGCATGAGCGACGCGGAGCTTGCGGAGCTCAAGAAGCAGTTAGGGGAGTTGCTGGACCAAGGCTTCATTCGACCGTTGGTGTCTCCGTACGCAGCGCCGGTGCTGTTCATCAAGAAGAAATCAGGAGAGCTGCAGATGTGCGTGGACTACCGGGCACTCAACAACATCACGGTGAAGAATCGCTACCCGTTGCCACGGGCCGAGGAGTTGTTCGACCAGCTTCAAGGTGCGCGCGTCTTCAGCAAACTGGACCTGAGGTCGGGGTATCACCAAATCCGTATTGTGGAGGAGGATGTGGAAAAAACCACGTTTTGGACACGCTATGGACACTTTGAGTATCTCGTGATGCCTTTTGGGCTAACGAATGCTCCTACTACGTTCATGGCGTGGATGAACTGGGTGTTCCATCCCTACTTGGACTAGTTTGTGGTCGTTTTCCTGGATGACATCCTTGTCTACTCGCGGACGATGGAGGAGCACCAAAAGCACCTGCGGACAGTGATGGAAGTGCTGAGAAAAGAGTGGCTGTTTTCCAAGATCATCAAGTGTGAATTTGCAAAGTAGGAGGTGGAGTTCCTCAGGCACATTGTCAGCGGGAGGGGAATCCGCATGGACCCAAAAAAGGTGGAAGCAGTGAAGGAGTGGCCAGAGCCGGCGTGTGTGGGAGACATCCAGGTTTTTCTGGGTTTTACGAACTACTACCGAAGGTTTATCCGGGGACACGCGGCAATGGGAGCATCCTTGACAGACTTGCTCAAGAAGGGGCGCCAATGGGAGTGGATTGCGAAGGAGGGGCAAGCCTTCGGGGTAATGAAGGCTGCCATGTGTCAAGTCCCAGTGTTGGTGCATCCGGACACGAGCAAGGAGTACATGTTGGCGACGGACGCAAGCGACTATGCGATTGGCGGGGTGCTAATGCAGGACCAAGGGAAGGGGTTGCAGCCCACTGCGTACTACTGCAAGAAGCTGAAAGGGGGTGAGCTCAACTACCCGATCCACAAGAAGGAGATGCTGGCGGTGGTCCAGGCCTTCAAGCAATGGCGTTGCTACCTTGAGGTGTGGCAGTTTGTGGTACACACGGACCACAACGCTTTCAAGTACCTCAAGTCGCAGCCGAACCTGAGTCACCGTCAAGCACGGTGGATGGAGCTGCTGGAGGGCGGCTTCGACTACGAGATCCAGTACAAACCTGGGAGGATCAACCCAGCATACCCGCTTTCGCGTCACCCAAACTTGGGCGTACATGTGATCACGGTGCTGGCGGGATCCCCAATCATCCGTAACATGTTTGCACACGTGTATGCGGAGGACGAGGACTTTGGCGGAAGTACGGTGAAGGGGTGCAGGTGGGACGGGCAATACTGGCGGCGTGAGAAGGGGAACCAGATTGTGGTACCGCGGAGTGCGTCGCTGCAGCAAGCACTGTTGGAAGAGATGCACGACTTTTACTACAGTGGTCATTTTGGCCACAACAAGACCTTCAAGACGCTGGCGCGCCAATATTGGTGGGTGACGATGGGAACAGATTGCAAGGATTACGTGGGCAGCTGTTACATGTGTCAAAGAATCAAGTCACGGAGGGCCGCCAGGAGAGCTACAACCGCTACGATGCCGAAACGTCCGTGGACGGACATCGCACTTGATTTTTTGGGGGTTCTCCCATGGAATGCAACAGGCAACACCATGGTGCTGGTGGTGGTGGACCGATTCAACAAAATGGCACACTTTATTCCATGTGCGGAGAAGGTCACGGCAGCAGAGACGGCTCATCTCCTCTTGCAACACGTCATCAAACTGCACAGAGTACCGAAGTGCATGGTCTCGGACCACGACCCGCGTTTCACCTCCCGGTTTTGGGAGGAACTCTTCAAGAAGCTGGGCACCCCTGTGGCTCTTTCATCGGCCTACCATCCCCAAACAGATGGCCAAACTGAGCGCACCAATCAGACCATGGAGCAGCTACTGTGGGGGATCTTGGAGCCGGATGACAAGGGATGGAAATGCAAGCTCCCGGTGGCTGAGTTTTCCTACAACTCAGCAGTGCATGCATCTACGGGGTGGTCCCCCTTTGAGGTAGTGTATGCGGTACAGCCTGCATGTCCCTCAGATATGGCAACAGGATCGGACCTACCCGTAGTGTAGTAGTTTACAAGTGACTTCATAGAGGTGTGGCGCGGCGTATGCGAGGCCCTACACAAGGCGCGGCAACAGATGAAGTGGCAAGAGGACAAGCACCGGACAGCCAAGGAGTTCTCGGTGGGACAAAAGGTGTTGCTGAGCTCGCAGAACCTGCACTTGGCGGGGGTGGGCAGCGACAAGCTCAAGCCTCGGTGGATGGGCCCTTTTCCGGTCAAGGAGAAGCGGTCCGCGGTGAGCTACGAGTTGGAGCTGCCGGACCACTATGGGATCCATCCCGTGTTCCATAATTGTTTTCTAAAGGCCTACAAGGATCCGAATGCACAGTTTGCCACGTGGTGATGGGCTCCTTCTCCACCGGTCTTGGTTGAGGGTGAAGAGGAGTATGTGCTGGAAAATATTCTCGGGCACCGTCGGTGCGGTAACGGGTGGCAGTACCTGGTACAATGGCTTGGCAATGGGCCTGAGCACAACTGCTGGATCCCGGAAGCCGATTTCCACAGGGGCGGTACTGTCTAAACGGTCCTCCGAGTGTACCAGGAGCGTACCTGGACGGTGCGCCCTCGGAGGGGAGGTGATGTTATGGGAGCCGCCGGTCGATGCGGTGATTACGTCATCATGCTGACATCAGATGCATGTTTTGATGCTTTCATTGTATTTTGTGTAAAAAACCATGCGAAATCGACCCAAGAACTGGGTCATTTGGTACAAGGACAAGAAAGATACGGCCGTGCAAAGGTGGGAGACGCACCTCCAGAAAACAGGAGAGATACCGGTTCGACCCCGAGCACGGCGGAGCGACTTTCTCGCCCACTGCAGCCGAAGCGCCCCTGGATGGACGCTTAGCCAATGAGGCAAGGTTCCTTGGGGTCCATGGGCGCTTCGAGATGGCAGCTGGAGCTGCATTCGCAAGGAAGGGCGCTTTGGGCGGCCGTGACACTCGCTGGCGGTGCTGCCGGCGGCAGTCATGCGTGGAGCACTAAAACGGCTATAACTTAGCCGTTTCTTCACGGATTGAGGCGTTCTTTGATGCGTTGGAAAGATCATGGTGCGTATTACATGATGCATGTGTTATTTTCATGAATGCGCTTCCGTAGATTACTTCGAAGCACCGAGGAGCTTTCGGCTGGCTCATAGTGGCTGGTACATAAGGAAGCCTAGGGGTTGTTCTAGGCATGCCAATCATACCCAAAGACTTTTTACATTACCTTGTAGTGATCTATCAAGTCTAAAGACTCATTCCTTGTCCAAATCTCCTTGTGTTCGAAGTATTGCCTTGCACATGTCCATTTGATCCTACAAGTCTTCCGTAGCGCACTTGGTACAAACGCCGCCAAGAGAGTCGCACAGCTGGAACCTCGGTCACTAACAGCTGTCTTGCTGCTAGGAGAGGGTCGTGCGGCATCTCAAGGATTGGCCCACACACCAAGGTGTCGAAGTTGAGAGGTTTATCCTAAGGGCTCGACGTGTCACCGTCACGCTGGGCGTCCCTCGGTTCACACAACCCGCGCTCGGAATCTTTCCCTCCACCTTCCAGCGGCCTTGCCGCACCAAGTGCATCGACTACACCCAAGACAATATGCACCAATCCTCCTACCATGTGTCCTCTTCTTAGGAAACTCACCCGCTCGAGCTTGTCCACTTGAACCTCATGGGTCCTTTACTAGTTGCATCAGTCGCAGGCGGCCAGTATGTGCTGACCCTCACGGATGACGACTCCCACTATAACTCGTTCATTTGTCTCTGCCAAACAAGAGAAGTGGCCTCTCCCATCTGTGTCTGGCACCTCACGGCCAAGAACAAGTGTGTTCACACCCTCGGTTGCTTTCAGTCTAACCGCGGTGGTGAGTACATGGGGGACACCACTGCCTATCTCAGGAATCATGGAGTTCGTCATGAGATGTCCACCCGTGGGACAACGCAACAAAATGGTGTCTCTAAGTGCTGCAACCGCACCATGGCTGATGTTGCCCGTACCATGTGTGTCAAGTCCGGTCTGTCCGATGGCTCCTTCTTTGAAGCCATGTCCTACATGACCTGGGTGTAGAACCGCGCTCCCCATGGTCCCCTTCCCCGCGAAACTACTCCATACGCGTTGTGGTGCGGTCAGCGGGCTACTCCTTGGCCTGCTCATATCTGGGTGTGCGTCGCCAGCGTCTAGCTTGCCGAAGACAAGCGGGTTGGCAAGCTTGCCCCTCGTAGCCGTCCTTGCACTTTCGTCTGTATCTTGCGTTAGTCCAAGGCCTGGAGCTTCTGGGACCTGGTCCGGTATCGCATCGTTGAGTCATGTGATGCACGGATTTTCGGTACCTTTTCACACGCAACCTTCCTCTCGTCTGGTCTGCCACCTCTCTAATCCCGTCGGTGTCATCTTATGGGGAAGATGCTTGTTGCGCCGCCACTCCAATCCTAGATGCACAGGTCAGCCCGCCCGCACCCACAATCCCGACAGCGGATGGCCTTGATGCTCCTCCCTCGTCGTCCAACACGCCGACCAGTTCCCTTATCGGCCATGCCACGCTCCTGTCGGAGATGGAGTCCTTCGCTGATTCACTAGGCCAAACAGACCCCCCGGCTGACCCATCAGGACGCACGACCTATGTCCCTCCTCCGGCCTCCAATGCACCCGCTCCCATGGATCCGTCCGTGTCTAGCTGTACCCGGGCATCGGAGCCAGCACCTTACCTTGCCTTGCCACCTCGTCCTCGCCGAGATCCGTCTGTCATCACTGGCACCCCGCCGCACTAGGTCTGCACCCGCGCTCCCTGTGGCATCCTCTGGCCACGTAAGCCAGCGCCTCTGCCGGGTCCTCACACCAGGGCCCCCTGTCTTGCCTCTAGCACACCCGTCGACACACCTCCCTCCTCTCACACTGTTGTGAGCAGTGAGGCCGGCACCAAGGTCCTTGGCGTGACGGCCCTTGGCCTCGTTGCTCAGGGCATCTACCCAGGCTCGGCACTGGACTATGCTCTCATCTCCCAGGGGCATCACCGCGCGGTCTCCGCCACCCTGGCCCGGGCCACTGTAGGACTTTGTATTACCTATGTGCTGACGGCATAGTCTTCCCCAATGGAACTCAACCCACAGAGCCTATGCAAGGCCCGTATCGCTCCCAACGTAGACCAATGGGAGGCTACCTATTGGGAGGAGCTCAATGCCATCAACAAGCACACAATGTATGAGCTCGTGGAGCTTCTCTCCGGCCGCAAGGCTATCGAGGCAAAGTGGGTCTTCCTCCAGAATTATACCCTAGTAATCGTTAATTTCGATATTAATAGTTTTTATAGTGGTTGAAATCTGTCAAAAATGAACCTTCGTCGAATTCAAAAGTACCACAAAAATAATTACAAAAGCCATTTGTCGAATTCAATGAACTACCTATACTTTTCTATTTTTTATTTCTCTTTTTTCCAGGGTTCATGGGCAATTTTTTTCCCACTTACAAGGTCTTGTGTGTGTATTAACGAGGGTCAGTGTTCAAGTCTGGTATGACAGGCCGATTTCGGACCTACTGGTCAGCTATGTCCAGTCGGAATCGACCAGTCCGGTCGTTCGAAGTTCCGAGGGGTCAATTTGACCGCTCGAAACTTCGAATGGGCGAGTCTGTCGCTAAAATGTTTCTGAAAAAAAAACACTGAACTGGACTGCTCGTCGAAAGAAAAAAAAATCAAATACTCCCTTCGTCGAATTCAACGCACTACCGTCCTTTTTTCAATGAAATTAAATGTAAATCCTAAATAATTCCGAAACGGAATATTCTTCATCGAATTAATCAGAATCAGCCCGTCCCATCCTCAAAGATAGGGGACTGGACCATGTAGAGCTCCTCATCGTCGAGAGCACCGTGGAGAAAGGCGTTGCTCACGTCCATGAGGTGGAGCTCCAAACCATCCTATGCGACGAGGCTAAAGAGCACCCGGCTGATGGTGAAACGACCAACCGGAGGAAAGACCCGGTCGTAGTCAACTCCAGCAGTGTGGAAGAAGCCCCTAGCGGTGAGCCTGGCCATGTACTTCTCCATAGTGTCATCTTGCCTACACTTCCGGTGGAAAACCCACTTTGCCCCGATGGCCTTGCGACCAAGGAGAAGCTCCAAGAGCTTGTACACTACGTGCTCATTGATGGCAGCAAGCTCCTCACGACAGGAAGCCTCCAATTGGTCTGCGTTGGGAGTGGCATGGGCCTCCTGTAGGCTTTGTGGGTCGAGTGCCAGTGGCGAAGGCAATTTCTTCAGCACACGAGCAATGCAAAGTCCAAAAAGGGCCCGGGCCAGGGTGGCGGAGACCGCACGTCGATGCTCCTGGGAGATGAAAGCGTAGCCCAGGGTCGGGCTTGGGTGGATGTCCTAAGAAACGAGGCCAACGGCCGTCAGGCCAAGGACCTTGGTGCGGGGCTCACGGCTCACAACAGTGTGAGGGGAGGAAGGTGTGTCGACGGGTGTGCTAGAGGCTGGACGGGGGGACCTGGTACAAGGACCAGGGGGAGGCGATGGCTTACGGGGTCAGAGGATGCCACTAAGAGCACGGATCTCGACCTGGTATGTTGGGGTGCCAGTGACGGGAGATGGAGCTTGGCGAGGATGAGGTGGCAAGGAGGGGGCAGGCGCCGGCTCAGATGCTGGGGTATCGCTAGACATGGACGGATCCATGGATACGGGTGCACCGGAGGCCGGAGGAGGAGCCAAGGTCCCTCTTCTTGAGGGGTTAGCCGAGGGGTCAATCTGGGCTAGTGAATCAGCTGAGGACTCCATTTTTTATGGGTGCACAGCATCACCGGTTGGGGGACTGGACGGCGAGGTGGACGACAAGGGAGGAGCGTCTGTGCCATCCACCTTTGGGATTGTGGAGCTAGGCAGGCCGACATGCACATTTGGGGCCGAAGCGGCAGCATGACAAGCATCTCACCCATGAGACGACATTGACGGGATCAAAGAGGTTGCAAACCGGATGCGAGGGAGTCGCAAGGGAAGAGATCCTAAGAAAATGTAGCATCGCGAGACCAAACGATGCGTTGCCGGATCGGGTCCTAGAAGTGCCAAGCTTGACGCGAGATACCAACAAAGGTGCAAAGACGGTCGCAAGGGGCTAGCTTGCCATCCCGCTGGTCTTCAACGAGCCAGACGCTGGCCATGCACCCTTAGACATGGGCACGCCAAAGATTGGCCTGCTGACCACACCACAACGCATATGGTATGGTTTGCCTGGGAAGGGGACCATGGGGAATGCAGTTCTACACCCAGGTCCTGTAGGACATGGCTTCAAAGAAGAAGCCATCGGAAAAACCGGACTCGACATGCATAGTATGGACAGTATCGGCCATAGTGCGGTTCCAAGGCCCAGAGATACCAATATGCTGCGGTGCCTTAGGGGTGGACGTCTCATGACGAAGTCCATGACTGATGAGATAGGCAGTGATGTCCTCCATGTACTCGCCACCGCGGTCAGACCGAAATCAACGGAGGGTGCGGCCGTACTCGCGCTAGGCCGCGAGGTGCAAGGCACAGATGGCACAGGCCACGTCGCTCTTTCGGCGGAGTCAAATGACCCATTGATAGCGAGAGTAGTCATCTGTGAGGCTCAGCACATACTAGCCGCCTTTAACAACAAACGCGGCGTGTAAAGGACCCATGTGTTCCGAGTAGACGAGCTTTAGCAGGTGAGTGGCCCGAGAGGAGGACGCAAGGTACGAGGATCACTACATCTTGTCTTGGGCATAGAAGATGCACTCGGTGCGACAAGGCCACTAGGAGGTAGAGGGATCAAGTCTGAGCGCGGGTTGGGTGTAGTGCATGCGATCGTCAGCATTGGAGTGCACGTGGCAAAAGTGAGGGTGGAGAAGGTGGGCGTGCGGGGGGGAAAGAATGATGGTGACAAACACATGGGCAGTGTCAAAAGAGGGAGGGGACACGGTTGAAGGCAGACGGGTGACGTGCCAAAGGTTGTCACGTAGAACATGACCTGACTGGGCGAGTAGAGGGAGACAATTCCTATGCTATAGGAGTGTCGGACGTGCATGCTCATGGAGTTGAGATCCGGGAAAGACATGAGGTTGAGTTCCAAAATAGGCATACATAGCACATCGGTGATGAGGATGTTGTCCAACGGACCACAGAAGCGAACAAAGCCAACACCATGTACCTGCAATAATTGCCCGGACCACGTTCGAATACGTTAAACATCGCCAACGGGGCTGAGCATGCTAAATGCCTGTCAACAGAACATCGTGTCATGTGTGGCACAAGAGTCAATGATCCAAGTGCCATCAGTGTCATGGAAAGAGGTCATGACGTTACAACGAGTGACGAAAGACGACGCGGGAAGTGTGACAGAGGTCGCCAGCTGAGTAGACGGGACCAAAAAATAATGATCATGCCAGTCATCCAACCATACGACGTCATCTGAAGCCGGCTCCAAAGAGCGACAGGCGGCTTCCCCGAGATTGCCTCAGATGTCGGTCTCCGTCTGGCAGTGGGAGATCTCTAGGCTAGTAGCCATGGAACTCGTACTTCCCCTGGGAGGAGGTGCAATGCTGAGCTGCGTGGTTTGAAGCTCTATAGCTGGCGGATCTGAGCGTCGGAGTCAACGGGCGCCATGGACTATAGGGTTGCGGCTCTTGAAGGGAGATACGAGCTCCAAAGTGGCTGAGGCTGGGGGTAGTGCAACAACTGTGATGGTGCGAACGGTTGTGGCTACGATGGATCATACTTCTGTTGTTGCTGTAAATGGAGGGGAGACAGCAGATGTTGCGGTCAAGGCTAAGGAGCCGGCTGCGGGGAGGAAGGGAACATCGTGGAGTAGATGGTAGCCACAGTGCTCCGAGGAGAGAATGAAGTGCCCGTGGGAGTAGCGGAGGTGCCAAGGCGGCGCTCACACTCATGGTGCATGGTGGCGAAGACGCAAGACTTGTCAGTGGGGATGGAATACGTGTATCATCCGTGTCCCGTCTGGCCACAGTTGTGGCACGTCGGGATGGTGCCACCAGAGGAAGGCTGCTGCCCTTTGCCCTTGGCCTTCCCACCCCTCCTTCCCTTGCCCTTGGCATTGCCCGAGGAGGGAGTGCCGGGGGGAGGGGTGGAGGAGCCGCTGGAGGAGGTGACTACGATCGTGTAGGAGCAACCGCACTGTAGCTGTTCCTCCGTGCATGCCTCCTTAACGTTGAGGAAGAGATCATATGCCCAGGAAATTAGAGTGCACTGGGCCGCTAGGGCCTCAAGTATGGGCAGGCCGTAGGGGATGAAGATGTCGGTGAACTCCGAAGTGGCACCATTCTTGATGGTGCGGAGGGCAGCAAGCAGGGGAGGCATGGCTATCTTGAGCCGGCGCAGGAGATCCTGCGCGCGGCGCCAGTAGGCAGTGAAGGACTCGGACTCCTTCATGCAAAGGGAGTTGAAGTCCTTCAGGAGGCGGCTGACAGCTGTCTGGCCGGAGGCGCGATAAGGCTATGTTAGCATGTCGCAAGCTCGCCGGGGGTCAGGGCTGGTGTTGGCAGCGATGTCACCGAGGAACGGCTCCAGGGCAATGCGGTTGACATCCGGTGTCGCGAGGATGAGTGTGCGGACTGCACGGCTAGCCTCAAGCACCTGCTCCAGAACGGTATCATCATGTGGGAGAGTGTAGTACGGCCAAAGACGCTCCCCTTGTGGCCAGATCCAGTAGAGCAGTTCCCAAGAGGGGAAATTCTCATCTCCGTTGAGTATTGGAGGCGGGTAATCGTAGTCCTTGCGCCGAGATGGACCGGTCGTACCTCCTCCGGACCCTAGTATACTGGTGACAGTCTACTGCTGCTAATGCGCCTACTGTTGTGCTACTGTTTACGCTGCCGCTGTCAAAGCTGGACCAGGTTATCTAGGGAGGACATTCTTGCTAATACTGGTCACGGCAAACATCCAGTGGAGCTGATCGACCTGGCGCTGCAGGTCTGCTATGGGGACTGCAGCGGTGAGGAGGGGGGGGGGGGGTTGCAGAATCGTCATGCATGCCGTCAGCATCGTCCTGGCTGGGCATTGTTGTTTCTGGCACTACTCCTGTTGCTTCAGCTTCTACCACGACTACCTATGTTGCAGTTGTGGCAGGTGGTGCCGTTACTTCNGGGGGGGGGGGGGGGGTTGCAGAATCGTCATGCATGCCGTCAGCATCGTCCTGGCTGGGCATTGTTGTTTCTGGCACTACTCCTGTTGCTTCAGCTTCTACCACGACTACCTATGTTGCAGTTGTGGCAGGTGGTGCCGTTACTTCGGTTGGTGCCGCTGTTGTTGCTGTTGTGGCTGCCCCTGCTGCTGTGGCCGCTGACGCTGCTGTTTTCATTTCCACTGCTGGTTTCACTTCTACTATGATAGCGGCTATTGACATAGTTGCTGCTGCTGCTCACGGTGTGAGGTTGGCAGTAGAGGTAGCGAGACTACAGCGTTGGCGGCAATAGTGGAAGGGAAGGAGACCCCTTTTCACGTCCTGGCGTGGTGTCTTTGCTAACGTTTTGTTTTGTTTTTCTTGTATTCTTCTTGGCTGGTGGGTTGACCCCTATGCTGTGCTGGCTATGGGCTTAGGGGTGGTGGCGGGGCTTCCACCGTTATAATACAGCCACAGTGTGTGGGCGGGCCGCTTCTGAGGCCGCTGCTATAGCAATCGTGACAATGGCTCCTGCTGTGCAGCTACAATCGCGGCTGCTACTGTTGTGGCCGCCGTTGATGCTTCGGTTGCTGCCGCTGCTGCTACCGCTGTTGCCGCCGCTACCGCTGGCACTACTACTGCCGCTGCTTCTGCTATTGCTCTAGTTATTGCCGGTGCTGCCCCTGCCACTACTGCCATTGCTGGTGCTGTTCCTACCACTGCTATTGCTACTGCCACTACTACTGCGCAACGGCAGCCTACTGCCATGGCGCCGCCGCGGTCGCTACTCCAACAGTTGCCGAAGTGGCTGCAGTTGCACAATTACAGCCACGGCTGCTTCTATTGTGGTCGTGGCTGATGCTGCTGCTGCTGCCGTTGCTGCTGCCACTGCCGCTGTCACTGCTACTGCTGCTGTTGTTGCTATGGCTGCTACTGCCGCTGCTACTAGTGTTGCTGTTGTTGCTGCGGTGGCTATTGCTGCAGGTCACTCACTCCTATGGTTGACGCCGCCACGTACATCATCGCCAACAAGTTGTTTGACGTCGCTCCATAGGCCGCTCATCTCCCTGCGTCAGAAGTGGGGGTCAGAGCTGCTAGAAGAAATCCGGAAGCATTTTCCCAAGCCCTGTGGCTGTGGGAAAACTTCTGACACTGCCACCAGGCCCATTTCTGCTTCCAAAAACAAATCCGGCAGTATTTCCCCTATATTGCCGCGTATTGGAGGTCTGCCGGAGTAGTCAAGAACCTGTACGCCACTACTACTGCTGTGCCTGCTACACTTTGGCTCTAATACCAAAAAGGAACATATCTAGTGTGCAGGTTGAGGCAGCAGTGTTGTTGATGCAGCGTGTGGGAACCCATGCTCGTTGCTTGCCGTTGTCGGTAATGCTGAGTGATAGTGGCTCTGCTGCCCCCTTTGTCTGCTGCACTATAGTCTAAGTCTGAGAGCTCTGGTTTGTTACTCAAAAGTCCACGTGCTAACTGAGACCCCTCTCAGTTCTAGGCTTACCTTGGCTGTGTGAAGCTTGCTACTCAGAAAACCAGCCAACCAGGAAAATCTTAGTTTTATCCTATCTCGCAAAATTTCCTAGGTGAGCTCTGACAGAAACCTGATGGCCCCAAACCCGGGCGTCGTCTATTTTTCCTGAAAACTGGACAATACCAAAATAACCATACTGCAAACACAGTTGAGCAGTCAGAATCAGCAAAAAAAATAGCTGTGCGGAGTGTGACTGTCCGAACCCAGGCGCCGGCTACGCTGCTCCTGAGAGCTATCTATGAATGCTGATGATGTGATACTGAAGGGTTGCTGCCGATGGAGCTGGACATATGAGGGTGTTGTGTCACAAGCGGGAGGAGGAGGAGAACCGCGTGCTCAGCTTCACAGTGACATGTCCATTCCACCAAACAGCATCCCGTCGGCATCAGCGTCCATCCAGTCAGTCATCTGCACGAGCATGTACACCAGCTGGGCTCGTGTACATGAGAGGTCACAGTACGAGTCAGTGAGGCAGTGCGTGGGCAAAACAACAACAGAATCATGACGGAGCACAAAACTTGCAAGAGACAAAAAGGGTGTCAGCAGCCCACTAATTTTTTATTAATTGCTCCTTGGGAGCATATTGGGCTCAACCACAACTGTTGTTTGGGCAGAAGTGGTGGCCATTTCTAAGAAGAAAGCAAACCGTGCCAAATCTGAGTGGCTACCAGCGTGTTGTATTGAGGAACAACAATAGCCTGATACATCCTTCAAGCTGAGTAGCATCCGCGTGCAATTCAGTACAATGGTGGCATCCTTGTATCGTGCAAGTAGAGTGCTTGCGACCGCTTACAAGCGGGGTGTGAATATCGTGCTATGCGTTGTGTGCATAACTGTAGCAACAGGATTGGCGATTTGTGCATCACGCAAGTAGTAGCACGCATCAGCAAAAGTAGAGTTAGTGTAGCACCTTATTCAGCCATAGAAGCATCCTACACGCTAAGGAGGTGCAATGCACAGTCTGCACCACCTCCAGCAGTGGCGTGCCTATCTCAACAGCAGCAGCATCGTATAGCACTACACTGCAGCACTGCATAGCGCTTCGCTGCACTGCACTGCAGCATCGCACAGCCATTGCTGCTGAAGCGTGAAGCAGTGGGAGCAGCGCGCAATGGCAATAGTAGCAGTAGCACGTAGCACCTGAAGCTGACTCTTTCTCACACTGTCTCACGCTGGCTCTCTCTCTCTCTCTCTCTCTCTCTCTCTCTCTNNNACTGCACTGCAGCATCGCACAGCCATTGCTGCTGAAGCGTGAAGCAGTGGGAGCAGCGCGCAATGGCAATAGTAGCAGTAGCACGTAGCACCTGAAGCTGACTCTTTCTCACACTGTCTCACGCTGGCTCTCTCTCTCTCTCTCTCTCTCTCTCTCTCTCTCTCTCTCTCTCTCTCTCTCTCTCTCTCTCTCTCTCTCTCTCTCTCTCTCTCTCGCTCGCTAGTGGGCTGCCACTTTGTCGTCAGAGGTCTCCCTTCTCCCTAAGAACCAACACCGCGCTCCAGCATAGCGCAACCATTGTTGTTGCAGTGTGAATCAGGCAGCAACACACAGCAGTCGCGGCAGCGTGGCAGCAGCAGCTGGGTGTGGCAGTTTTGCAGAAGCTGCCTGGCTGCACTGCACTGTACCTGCTGACGTTGGTCGACGATCTTGTTGGGATGGCACATTGCAACCAGCAAAGTCGGCCACGCAAACTTGTGTGGAAGATTTGGCGTGGATGCAAAATCACCCACGTGATCGTGGATGGTGCCCTCTCCTCATCCTACCAACCGGACCTGACCCGGCCTCATTACCCGGAAAAAAAAGGGGCATCTAGTCCACAGGACATTCGAGAGTAGGCTGGGTACTCAGGTACTTAGGGGTATCAGGGATATTTTTCTAACCTTTCTGCAGTAAGGAAAATTTTCTATTCTTTTATTCCCTTTTAGAGAAAGAAATCTACACAAAAATGGGGGAGCTTCCCTCCCGACCTCTTTACTTTCATTTCGTGCATTTTCTTCTTAGTTGAAGCACGGTCAGTGTGCATTGTAGACATTGTGCCTATTTCTTACCCTGGTATTTCTCTCACCTTCATCACAATTCTTCTTCAATCCCTCACATAGTGGACTAGATGATAGATCTCTCTCACCTTTCACCATCTCTCTAGGCACGATGTTGCCACATCCAGGACCACCACCTGGCCCTTCTACCCCGTGGACGGCCTCGACACCGTCTAATGATAGCATTCTACACCGTCACCCTCTTCATCTGCAATCCTCTCACATGTTGAGGCCACAGCTGGGATCATCACCACGTGATTTCCCAGGCTGTGTGCTCCCATGGTTTGCATGTACACCGTCGGGAACCAGTGTATCTAACGTTCACTCTCATCACCAGCTGCCTCCGGGCACAGTGCTCCTACCACTGGCACCAACCAGCCCAGCCAGCCAGCCTGCCCATGGTGGTGCTGGCCAGTCTCTCCTGTGGTCTGTTTCTTCACCACCAGAAGAAATCATTTCCATCGCTTCGCCATGTCACCAGCCTACCGGTGCACTGATGCGGCCTCCAACATCACCCTCTCATGGGTACACTGGCCAGCCTCTTCTGTGGTCAGCTTCTACTCCATTCGGAGCCGACGCTTTACATGCCTATCTGTGTCATCCGCTTGATGTCGTGATTGGACCGTCTCCACAATCTATCCAGCTCTCTCCGTGGTCATTCTCGTCACCACCAAGAGACACCATTCTTCATGCTCATTCTCATCAGCATCCGCCTTCAAGGGTTGTGATGTGGCCTCCAGCACTACCTTCCATGATGCACCTGTCCAGCCGCTCCCATGGTCAGTCTCTACACTGCAAGGACACAACATTCTCCATCCTCACTCATGTGACTCCCAGAGGATAAGTCCTCTCCCTCCACAGAAGGAGCCAGCTCTCCGTGATTTTGCCTACCACTTCTGTGGAGATATAAGACATGGTTGGAGCCAATGTCATCGGCGCCCTAGTGAGTGGCATCCACCTTGGCTTCAGCCCAGTGCATGACAGGCGGATCTATCAGATTCTCCCGTTCCCCTCACCGACGCTCTGGCGATCCTGTACGCCGAGCTCCAGAGTCTGAGGCAGATGGTGCAGCAGCTCAATGACCATTTCTTCTCAGACCAGATCGATTCTTCTAGCCCGTTGTCATCTTCATCTCCTTCATCCTCTGTTGGACCTTTCTCCAGCTATACCGGACCTTTCATCTCAGTCTGTCTTCATTCTCTCCATCCTTCGCTTCACTGGTGTCATGCCCACGACAGTTGAGCCACATTCTACTGCCTCTCATAGTCAGCGTCATGCTCGATGACATCGTCAGCGCCCAGCGCATCATGTTTGTCCCGACTCTGGCACGTCTTCATCTCCACTGTCTTCTGTCATCACACTGGTCGAGGGGAGGTGTGTGTATCCGTCCACTTCGATATCGACTGTTACAGTAAGAACCAAGGATGGAGTATCAGTACCTAGTGATGTATCATTTGTAGCAGGTCCATTGGCAGCGGTAGCATCAGCCTCATCCACACTATCTGCATCCATGCTTTCTGCATCTATAGTTTCAACTGCACCAGAAATAGTAGCTGTTCCATCTGTTGCTTCAACAGTATCAGCAGCATCAGTATCATCTACAGCATCCATAGCTTCATCTGCACCGTTAGCATCGGTCTCATCTCCAAAAACTGCTTTCTTTACAGCACCAGCTGCATCAGCTGTGACAGCTGCACCAGCTACAGCATCTGCTCCATCCGCTACTTCAACAGCATCAGCATCATCTATAGCATCCACAACTTCATCTGCACCGTCAACATTGGTCTCATCTGTAGCACCTGATTTCTTTTAAAGCACCAGCTGCATCAGTTGTGACAGCTAAACCAGCTACAGCAGCTGCTCCATCTGTTACTTCAGCAGTACCATTAGCATGAGCATCATGTACAGCATCCATAGCTTCATCTGCACCGTCAGCATCTGTCCCATTTGCAGCACCTGCTTTGTTCACAATGGCAGCTGCATTAGCTGTGACAGCTACATTAGCTACAGTAGCTGATCAATCTACTGCGTTGGCAGCATCAACATGATTTGCAGCATCCACAACTTCACCTACACCATCATTCGGACTCCCAGCTTCATCTTCTGTATTAGCTCCATCTGCTACATCGACTCCACTAGTTGCATCGACACCTTTGGTAGCATCAGGTACTGTGGCATCGCCTATGACAGCTTCAGCTACTCCATCCTTACTTGCAACAGCATCAGCTACATTAGGTGCCTCTACAGTGCCTTCATCTTCTACATCGGCTCCGCTAGCTACATTTGCTACACAGACCACATCATCTCCATTAGGTACAACGGTTTCACCATTGGCATCAACATCTTCATCAGGGTCCCGTGCATGGACAGTGTCAGCATCTTCAGGATCATTAGTTACACCACCTATGTCAATTTCATCTACATCATTTGCTCAATCTCCAACATCAACATCTATGGCATCAGCTGCATCAGCCACGTTGGAACCACCAGCATCGAGTCATACTTTTTTGAGATTTCAAGCTGAGGAGGATGAGATCCGCTCCCTCATCAATGAGTAGGAGACATCTGTCAATAATTTTTGTGAGGCATTGTCCGACGATACCTCCACACCACAGGTTGTACCTGAGTACCTCTTCACTGGGGACATGGGGAGGAGTGACTACATATGTAGGGCTAGAAATTGTGATCTGAGGGATGTAGAGGAGTGGTTGAGTGCACTTTTGAGTGCAATGGCCGAGATGCTCGCTGAGGGCTGTAGTGGACACAGCTCACATGGTTCGGAGTCCAACTCCACTACACCCTCAGATAGCGGCTCACTCGATGGAGATCCAGAGGCAGTGACTGGTGATGACATCCCAGACAGCTTGGAGACCTCCTTTTCCTCACCTCCATCCTTTTCCTTTGCACTTTTACCATTCCTCTCTTCCCCCGAGCCCTTTACACCTCCTATCTCACAGCATGACACCTCTCCAGGTTCCCTAGTTGACCATCATTCTCAGTCCTAGGTAGTATGGAAAGGCCTCTTCAGGAAACACAGCACCTACAGTCACACAGTTTTGAGTAGCAGAGATGGAGGTGGAGGTACTACGCCTAGTGGTAGACTCTCTGTCTACCACTTAATGTGAGGTGTTAGTGAGTTTGAGCTTTGCATAATCACTCAGAAGGATCATGCCAAGATGTGTGAGCATTCCTCTCATCTCCAGGGTGAGTTGGTCATAGTACAGGAGGACCTGTGTACATTGGAGTATCCAGTTGATGTATCAATAGCAGGAGTGTACTCCAAACACACAGATCCAGCTCCGTCTTCACCCTCCTTCCAAGAGCTTCCAGCACCATCTTCCCGGTAGCTACTAGATGGGAGGTATTCAGCTTCTCCCTCCTCTCCTGGCCATGGTAAATTTAGCAGTGTCTTCTCCACTTCTGCACCCTCTAAGTCCAATGAGAGTGATGCCCTGTACCCTTCCAGATGGAATCTATCGCAGCCCCCATGTGTGTGAGGTAAGGCTGATATACTCATCTCAAACCACTCTGGAGTTGGTGAGTGACAGGCGTTAGACAACGCATGAGTGAGTTGTGCAAATGGTAGTTGTATTAGCTTCATCCTCCTTCCTTTGACGGCACTTTCAAATCTTTAGCCACTCTCATGAGTATTCGTTGCTTGATTTTTCTTCCCAGGGTCGGCTAAGCCAGAGGGAGATGTAATGTTCCCTACGGGCGACAGTTTTGTAGCCTTCTGCATGCAGGGGGAGCACAGTTGTCTGGAGATAGTGGTGTTTAGGGTCATGTTCCTAGGATTCTTTCATTGAGGGGGGGTGTATTTATCTTCCCAGCTGGTACCTTGTTAATAGCTCTTGCAGCCTAGGAGGGCTGTTGGTTTGGGCTTTGAGCTGTCTAATTGTCATACACTCTTGTGTGGCTGGAACAATCAGCATCGTAGCTGATCATTCTCCAGCAACTACGATCATCCTTCTTTGACTCATAAGGTGCATTTTAGCCACCTAGTTCGCCCATGCATGTTTGATAGAGTTTTCTCGGTAGCCAAGACCTGGACACTTAAGTGGTTTGTGCCAGTGGCCCGGGAGACCCCATGGATATTTATCGCATATTGTCTCTGACAGGTTGTGCACTCTCTCTGTGGTCGAGACCCGGGTACACGGTAGTTTGTAGCGGTACCTTGGGAGACCGAGCACAGATTGATCCAGTCTTTGTTGACCCGGATGCCCGGTTACATGTACCGGCGTCTCAGGGGGCCTAAAACTTGTCTAGCTTGGCTAGTCGGTGACGTTAGTGTGTCACAATAGGGTCTGGATTTGTTTGGGGTGCATTGGATTTTCTTGACGGTCAAGACCCGGGCATACGGTTTCTAGTATGTGGTTTCATGTTCTGTGGTATATGTATTCCCCTTTCGTGCCCTTTAGTGCGACGGGAATGATGGGGCCTGGTGGACTAGCCGCCAGTCCCCAATACATAAGCTCTCCATAGGGTTCATTGTACCTCCCTCCTTGTTAATTAATCTACACGTTTCAGACTTGGCCAAATTTTGGCGCTGTTCTCTTGCTCACCACCAAAGCTCGTTTTATGTCTAACATGGGCCTATATGCCCCAGATCAACTTCAGCATTAAGTAGTCGTGCCACCAAGGCATAGAATGGTGGAATCAAACAGGTTGATGAGGAAAAACTGTTATGATGTGAATTTCTCCTGTCTATGCATACATTCAACTGTGACCACTCGGTCATGTCCATGCAGGCGGAGATCTTAGATGCAGACCCAGCTGGAACCAGAGCATTGTGGAGTGGTGACCCACCCATCTGCAAATGAAAGACATCAGCCATTACGTCCATCAGACTTGATGGCTGTCCTTTTTCTTAAGCCTATAGATTTTTCCGATGGATTGGCCTTGGGCCCGATTTCCATGTCTTTTCATTCTTTGTCCACAGGTCGATGCTAGACCCATGCATGTGTGCATTTGTTGCATCCAGCTTGAGACTTTGCATCTGTAGGTTCAAACAATTCTATACTCGGTTCACAAAATTTTGCATTCAGTTCAGAAAATTCTATCTCCGGTTACCCGCCGTGCACCGAGAGAGCTATTTATCTTGTGTTCTTGTCACTTCCCATTCCTCTCTGCACATTGGGGCTATTGGCATTTACGAGACACTGTGCATCTCTCTAGCCAACTCCGTGTTGATGTTGCACTTCTTTTGTGTGCTAGTGCGTCAGATGACCGGATAGTGTTCCCACATTAACAATAGCAAGGCTAGGAAACTTCTCATGGTATCAGAGCAGCAAGACATTCATCGCTAAGCGCGTAACTGAGGCAGAGGGATAATAGCAGCCGTGAGATTCATCGATGTTGCCATGATCCAGATGGAATAGAGGAACCCCCTTAGCAAAATTCTATGTGAGAGGGCACACCGCATAGAACACAACATGATAGACAATTCTCATAAAGATGGAAAGACGGCAAAGATATGCTTTGAAATGTAGATGTTAGAGTTTCAACAAAGAAAACAAGTGTGTAGATCTAGTCTCACCCACGTGCGTGACAGACATACAGGCTCCTCGGTTGTCCAAATGACAAACAGAAAGAAGTGTCAGGTACAGAAACAGAAACTCTATGCAACTGGATCATCGACCAGCAAGGGATAGCACCTCTGAGAATTTGGACCAGGGGAGCTGGTCACCGAGAAAACTCTGGAGAGCACATGAGGACGCGCCAATTGGTGCTGACGGTGTCAAAGTAACCATCGAGTGTCCCGGCAAACCGGCGAGCCATGGCGACAAGTCCAGAGGGTCAAAAAATGATGACAATATCAGCACACGACGAGCCGTGGCGACAAGTCCAACACTCCTCCATGAACCGCAGATGTTAGTCACCACAAGCAAGCAAGAGTCACAAAATGATGACGATATCAGCGCACGGCAAGGGGCACGAGACAAAGCCATGAAAAAACTGCTCACAAAGAGAGGAAGCAGCAACAACGAGGTATAAATCAGGTAGGAGAACGACCATACGCAAGAAGCCCATCATTGGCCACCGCTAACTTGAACTTGCCGCTGCACAACACTTTGGTGAGGAAGTCGACATGCTGCTGTCACGTGTTGATACCCACGACAGAGAAATTACCACATGCAATGTGCTTGCATATAAGTGATGCTTAATATTGATGTGCTTTGTGCGCATGTGGCACATGCCATCATGCTCTGCTATGCAGCGCGTGCTCTGATTGTTGCTGTGGATGGTGATTCAGCAAATGGGCTGGTGCAACAACTGCATGAGACAGCATAACCAGATGATCTCACATACCCTAGGCCCCCAACGTGACATGCTCAACCTCAGTTAAGCTCTGTGCTACGCAACCGTGCTTGCCACTCTTCCATGAGAAAGTTGGACCTCCAACAAGGAAGATGTAGCCAGACCGGTTGCACACATGGCAATCATGGGCCCAATCGCTATCAGTGTATCCATCAATAATAATAGACGGCTGTGCATGAAATCACAAGCCTAGGCATGGGGTAGACACGACATGACACACCATGCATAGAGCAGCCTCCAAATGGGGCTAACGCAAATGCTATGAGAACCACGATAAGAGATTCATAGCAAAGGCTGTTGGCTCTAGTGGGTGTGGAGGCACCCTAAAGAATGCCTAGCTCTTGCTGATGCACGCTACCAATGTTTGGGGCAGCCAAGGGACACCAATGGTGAAGAGTGTGGAGCACAAGGATTACGGATGTGAGTGGACAGAACACGTCGCATTCAGTAGAACTGAATCGAAACATGATTTTGTTACTTAGCATAGTGAGATTACATCAGATCCTTAGAGCCTGTGATCTAAACTTTCCAACGCATCCAAGCACGCCCAAAACAGAGCAGTAGAGCCCCTGCTACGGCCGTCGAAGTAACCCTTGGTGGAGCCGCCCACCTTGCCTTGCACGCTAGGCAACGGGAGGCACTTTGACGATGACCCGTCGAAGCGCCTTTCCTTGCCCAGAAGTCAAGGAGAAGTTCACCCTGGTCAAGGAGAGTATTCTGGTTGCTTCCTTTATGGCCCTGGTGTATTTGGGGGTCGTTGGAGAAGAACTCGGATCACTGGTGGTGGATTATCCCGCCACCCATGGCGGGTACAAGATTCCACCCCCCCCAACACCCGAATTTCGGGCTAGGCTAACTTTCTGAATACTCACTCAAATCGAGCGATTCAAAGCTTGATCCTGCATGGAAAACTCCAAGGAATCCAAATCTAAAGTCAGATCAGGTTTTCTACCACTCCTCAGTGGTCTAACCAGGAAGTATACACTCAACGGCACTCATGGCAAGGGGCACACCATGTCAACAATCTCCCCCTTGCACCGCAGCCTTGATGCCCTGTCCTTGGAACCTATAGCTTTTAAACTTCACAGCACAGACCAAGCTCCATGCAGCTTGCATCGTGCCTGTCCTTGGGCTGTGCCTTGGTCATGGCATCGGCGAGCATGCGCTTAGTGCCACAATGCACGATAGCCGCATCTCCCTTTGCCACCAAGTCTCGCGCATAATGATGCCGGATCTCGATGTGCTTCGTCCTCCTGTGTAACACTGGGTTCTGGGTGAGGCTGATGGCACTCATGTTGTCAACGTTGAGTACCGTCGGCTTCCTTTACGGCACGCCGATCTCCTTTAGCAGCCGCCTCAGCCACACCGCCTCCTTTGCGGCTTCCGCGAGCGCGATGTACTCCGCTTTGGTGTTGGACAACGCAACGCAGTCCTGCTTCCTGCTTGCCCATGAAACCGCTGCACCACCAAGCACAAACACGTACCCGGACGTTGATTTTCTGTCATCCAAATCACCAGCCCAGTCGGCATCCGAGTAGCCGACCAACTCGAGGGAGTCGTCACGCGCTCCCCCTCCAAACACGAGCCGCGACTGTTTTGTCGCCTTGAGATAGCGGAGGATCCGCTTCACCGCTTGCCAATGCAGCGGCCCGGGGTCAGCAACGTAGCAGCTCACTTGGCCCTCCGCGAAGGCCAGGTCGGGTCGCTTCGCGACCATGGCATACATGATGCTCCCCATTGCGGACTGGTATGGCACACCTACCATCTCCTCCTTCTCCTCGTCCGTGCTCGGGCCCATGCTCGAGCTTAGCTCACACGTGGTGGTCATGGGTGTGCCGATGGGGTTGCACTCCTCCATGTTGTAGCGGCAGAGCACCTCTTGCACGTACTTTGCCTGCCCCATCTCGAGCGTGCGTGCCTTGCGGTCCCTCTTGATGGCGACGCCGAGGTAGTACTCGAGCTCGCCCATGTCGGTCATTTTGAACCGACCGCCCAGTTGCCGCTTCAGGTTCACCAACTCCTCCATGTCCGACGACACGAGGACGAGATCATCCACGTAGAGTGCCACGATCTGGTACAACCCCGGCTGCTTCCTCACGTACACGCTGTGATCCGCCTCGCAGCGCTTGAAGCCAAGCTCGGCCATGAAGCCGTCCATTTTCAGGTACCACATGAGTGGTGCTTGCTTCAGCCCGTAGAGCGCCTTGCGAAGCCGGTACACCTTCCCTGGCGGCGCGTCCACCCCCTCCGGCACCTCCATGTAGACCTCCTTGTCCAGGTCGCCGTTGAGGAACGCAGTTTTCACGTCCATTTGGTGGACTTCGTAGTCGCGCATCGCCGCCACCGAGAGGATAGAGCGAATGGAGGCGAACTTCGCCACCGGCGCGAAGTTTTCATTGTAGTGATCACCCTTTCACTGGGCGTACCCCTTCGCGACCAGCCGCGCCTTGTACCGCTCCACCTTCCCCTCCTTGGTGAGCTTCTTCTTGAAGATCCACTTGGAGCCGATGATTTTTGTTCCCTCCGGCCTGTCAATCAGCTGCCAAGTGCCATTCTCTTCATGGGAGGCAAGCTCAGATTTTATAGCTCCCTTCCACTCAGCCCCATCCTTCCGCTGCAACGCCTCCTTGACGGTCTCGGGCTCCTCTTGCGCAAAGAACGCTTGAGCGAGCCCAGTCCAGATGCCCTCTGCGGCATCGTACCTCTTTGCCGTCCTCCTTGCGCGTCCGCTTCTCCGGGGCTGCTGCTGTTGAGGCTCCTGCTGCTGCTACCGTTGCTGCCGTTGCTGCTGTTGCTGCTGCCCCCTCGCGGTGCCACTCGCACCGCTGGCCTACTCCCCCTCTCTCGGAGACCGTGGAGATGCGGGCTCACTCCCCACCTCTTCGTTCAGCTCCACTGCTGCCGGCGCTTCGGACTCATTGTCCGACTCGGCTGAATGCAAATCAGCCGCTCCCACATCGCCCGGATGGTTTTCGCCGGCTGGAGCCGATGGGACGTCACCCTCTTTTGCGCCCTCCGGCGTCTCCCCCTCAAGCAGTGGCAGCCACTCCCCACGCTTGGAGAGACCCGCGTCCTTGTCCGTCCAACGGCTGGCCTCGTCGAACGTGACGTCGTGACTCTTCACGATCTGTTGCCTCCGTGGGTCGAAGAGCCGGTACGCCTTGCTCCCGCTCTCGTACCCGACGAAGATGCACCGGCGAGTCCGCGGGTCCAGCTTGCCCCGCCCCTCCCGTGCCTGCACAACAGCATGTGAAACACAACCAAACGTGCGGAGGTGTGCCACAGTTGGCTTCCTCCCGCTCCACACTTCTTGTGGCGTCTTCCACACCTTGGACTCCGCGTCTTTTAGCGGCTTCGTCGGCGTCAGGTTCATGATGTACGCCGCTGTCCGTGCCGCCTCGCCCCAGTACCGCTGCGCGAGGCCGGCATCACTCAACATGGACCGGACCATGTTGAGGATGGTGCGGTT
>SZWC01012252.1:58301-77616 GCA_023375785.1 Penium margaritaceum | reverse complement strand
CTCCCTCCAGTCGTGCCCCCCTTTGCTCCTCCCGCTCCCTCCTCGAGCTTGCATACCCGCTCCGCGAGTCGCCACAACAGGCCCCTCTCTGCCACCATCTCGTCGCGCTGCCTGGCCGCCTCCGAGTCCACCGCCGCCAAGCTCATCTGCTGAGCTTCCAACTGTGTCGCCAACTCCGCGCAAGTCTCTCGGAGCTGGCGAGCCAGGCCCTGGTGTTGGGCCTCCCTCTCTGCCTTCTCTGTCTCCCACGCCGCCCTCACCGCCCCCATTTGTCCCTGTTGGACCTGGACTACACCCCCAAGCTATGCAATGTGGGGACCGGCTTCGGCTTGAGCCTCCAACGCCCGCCGTAGGCTCTCCCCGAGCCCCTCCATCACTTGCCCCATCCAAGCCAGGCGCCGCCCCACCTCCTCGTCGTATCGGAGGAACAGGCCTTGGATCCCCTCCCGGATATCCTCCCGTAGCTCCTCACACCCCCGATGAAACTCCTCCCTTAGTCTCCGCCTGGTGTCCTCCTCGCCCGCCCCTTCCCTCCGGACCCCACCCCTCCCCCTCTGCGGCTGCGTCCCCCCCCTCCCCTGCGCCCCGTGGCCCGGAGCTATACCCCCCTCCCTCCTGCCCCTGGTCTATACGGGGGCCCCCGTCTTCGCCGACGCAGGAACCTCCCGCCCCCATACCACGGCAGGTCCTCCTCCCCCTCTCCGCCTCTCCCTCCCATGTCTCCCTCCCCCCCCCGGCCGACCTCAGCTCCTCTTCCAAGCTCTCCTGCCCCTCCTCCTCCCTCGAGTGGCACTAGGCCTGGCTGTCTGCTCTCTCCACTCTCCTCGGGATCAGCTGCTCCCTCTCCCTCAGACTCCCCGAACTCATCTCCGGGGTCACTCCCCCCCCATCCTCTTCCCTCCCTCCCCATCCCACTCTCCTAAGGAGGTCCTCTGCGTCGGAGCATTGGTTGAGGAGACTTGCCCGCACGGCTGCTGTCGCCCCTGCTGCACAGGCCGTCGCAATCTGGCTCGCTCCTCGAGTCGCGAATGCGCATGGGGCCAGAAGCGAGGTACTGAGATCCCCCAGGGTCCGGATCCTGTCGGAGATTTCGCCGATGAAAGCTCTGCCTTGACGAGCCCATCGAGCCACCGCCCCGCTTGTTGCCGCCACCTCCCCCACAGCTGCACTCGCTGCTGTGTCCACTCCCCCCTAAGATCCGTAAGGGCCGCCTCTGTCTGTGCCCTCCATTCCGTCCTCTCAGCTGTAGCCCGTACCACCCACTGCAAGTCCGCCACTGTCTCGCTGGCACCCACCACCGTGCGCTCCACCTCCCAAGCAGCATCCTCCACCACCATCGAGAGCAGCTCCCGCTCTTGGACCCACCCTTGCCATTGCTGAGCTGTAGCCATAGCCTATACCAGCATAAGAAGGTCCCCTGCTGCCGCGGCCACCATATCTGCTGCCGCGATCACCTCCGGGTGGAACGGTGGGGGTTGGGGATGTGCTGCCGCCCTCGGGGGGCTCGGGGGGTACGGATAGAACGTGTCGTAGTATTTTGGGACGAAGTCCCCCCCATGCCCCCCCCCGTCCCCAATCCGTGGCCACATGGCCACTGCTGCCGCAGCTGTCCGCTCCGCCTCCCGTCGACACTCTCGGACCTGCTCCCTTGTAGCGCGCACTGCAGTAAAGGTCTGCTGTGCGGCCCCTGCCACTGCCCTGGCGATATCGGACTAGGGCGCATCTCAGAACTCCGATCGTTGGAAATCCCTGTTTGCCAGCACGCTGGAGTGGGAGGCATGCTCCATGATCTCCACCCATGTACCAGCTTGGGATGCGGCAAAATGGTGCGCATCCCAGGCCAGCTGCGTCCCTGCCGCCCGCCGATGGGCGTCCCGCTCATCAAGGTATGGGCCTCCGCCTCCCCATCCCAGCTGTGTCGCTGCCCCCGCCACCTCGCCGGCAGCTGCTGCTACGTGTGCCGCCGCGCCGCTAACTTGTTGTGCTGCCGCAGTGGCCTCAAGGCTGATGAAGCACTCTCGTCTCCCTGCGCAGATTGGCACTCTAGCCACGTCTCCTACTTGCCACAAGTAAACGAGACAACGCGTCGCAGCCCTGGCTGCGCAAACTCCTTCCCATGCCCTATGCGCGGCCAGCACGGCGGAGGTGGACTGGCGCAGTAGGACTTCGTAGGTCCGGGTGGGGACGGGCTCTCGACCCCACTCCGCGAGGATGCGCCTTCGCTCTTCCGCGGCAAGGCCGACCGAGACCGTCGCCACGGCTCGTCGCAGCACCATCGACGCCCCGCCCATCGCCCGTCCCATGGGTTCTGTCCCTTGCCCCATAGCTTGGACCACTCGCTCCATGGCGGCGAGGGCCCCCTCCACGTGGGCTGCGACCCTATCATATGGCGCATGGGTTCGTGCATCTCCCACCTGCCCTGCCGCATCTGCTGCCGCACGAGCCACTCGCGTATACTCCCGTGCCTCATTGTGGAGCTCCTCTTGAAAACCAGCGCCGGGCGGCTGTGCCTGTGCGGGTCGTTGCAGATCGTGCCAATCCCCATCACCACCCCACCCCCATTCTCCCTCTTGGGCCCGGCGAAGGGCTGCCACCCAGGTCTCACCTGGGCGAGCGATGAACGCTGCCGTGAGCCACGTAGCCACAGTCCTGACTGCCCACTCCGCTTCCCTAGCAGTCTCCGCCCCTACACTGCAGACCACATGCGCTGTGGCCGCCTGACGCCACACGCCATAGGTGGCCTCGACCGCCCTGTCCATGGCGGTCGGTGCCGACCCCTCCTGGCCCCTTCCCCCCCGGTCTGACTCTGTCCTATCTCTCCCCCCCCCTCCCCATTCCCTCCGCGGTATCACGACAGACGCCCTCCCCCCCTGGCCCCTCGACCCCTCCCCCGCCCCGGGTCGCCCCCCCTCCGACTCCAAGGTGCCCTGCCCCCCCGGGCCCTTCGTTTCCATTGCTGGTGGTGCCACCAGCGTCTTCTCCTCCGGCTCCCATGGACTCTGGTCCTGCTGCCCCCCCCCCCCTCCGGTGGTGGTGGATCCGAAGTCGGCCCCAAACCCGGGGGGGTGAGGGGGGGGCACTCCCCCACCAGCCGTCGCGAGTATGGTTGCCGCCTCCTCCCCTCCCCCTCCCCGACTTGCTCCCCGGGTTGGTGGGTAGGCGCCCACGGAGGCGGCGGCGGTGTTAGCAGTAGGGTTGGTGGCCGCGGCGGGGATAGCACCATAGGGGGGGGGGGGAAGATGGCGGCAGGTGCAATGGTGGTGGTGCGGGCAGCGGAAGTGGTAGCGGAGGTGCTCGCAGCGGTGGCGGCGGGGGCGGAGGGGCTAGGGGCATTGGCGGGGCCGGTGGTGGCAGCGGTGGCAGAGGTGGCCCTGCTGGCAGCGTAGGAGGCGGCGGCGGCAGAGCGGGGGCGGGGGAGCTATGAGCATAGGTAGGGCCGGCGGTGGCAGCAGTGCCCGTGGTGGCGCTGCTGACAGCGTAGGAGGCGGCGGCGAAAATGCGGGCAGCATCGTCGGCTGCGGGTGCTGCGGAGGCTGCGGCAACCATGGTTGCTGCGGCTGTTGCGGATGTTGCGGCTGGTGCCGCAGCGGCTGTGGCAGGGGTGCTTGTCGCATAGGCGGTGGCGGCGGTGGGGCTAACATCACCGGCGGCAGGACGAGAGAACTGGGCAGCGACAGTGTAGCCAACAGCCTCGCCAGTGGTGCTCCCAGGGCCGACGACGATGATGCCAGCCACCCCAGTAGCGGTGATGCCAGCAGCCCCAGTGGTGGTGCTGGCGTTGGCGCATGCGAAGAAAGCATTGTCCATGGTGGCAGGGGCTCCATCTCCGCCACCTTCGGCGGCCAAGCCTGCCACCACGGCAGGGGGGGTTGCTGCCGTATGGGTGTGCTGGGTGGGGGCGGGAGTACGCGGGCTGCCCGCCCCCGGCCCATGAAGAGTTCCTCCGCCCGCGTTGGTACGTGCGGGGATGGCAGACTGGTCGGCTGCGGTTGCTGCGGTGGCTGCTGTGTCGGCTGCGGTTGCCGCGGCAGCGGTGGCATTGGCACTGTCAATGGTGGCGGAGGCGGTGGCGATGGACGCAGTGGCGCTAGCGGTGACGACGCCCGCGTCGGCGGTGGTGGCAGGTGTGCCAGCGGTGCTGGAGGCTGCGATGTCGGCGGTGGCAGTGGTGACGGCTCCGCTGATGGAAGTGCCATTTGTCCTGGCGGTGGTACCCTGTCCTTGGCGTTCTCTTCCCCCATTGCCTGGCCCGTCCAGGTCCGCTGCAGCGCATGAGTCAGAGCCCCGCCTGTGTGTTCGGGCCATCTATATTCGCTGGCACGGCGGATTTTGGTGGTCGGGTGGGCCGGAGGTGAGTGGTTCGCGAGAGACAGGGGCGGGTTGGAGTGAGTGGCGTGGGCAGGGTGGCGGGTAGAACAACCTCGTTGGTGAGCTCTGTGCTCTCCGCGGTGAGCCGTTGACGGAGTACGCGGGGGTCCCATCCGCCTCACCGGACCCCCGACTCCTTCCCCCGGGGGCCCGTTTTGCTGTCCCTTCCTGTCGCCAGGCTCGCTTCCCCCCCCCTCCCAATCTTTGGTGTGCTGTTGTCGAAAACGTTTTCGCTTTTCTCTCTCTGCGACTATCTCGCCTTCCTTTCGACTATCTGCCCTGTCCCCAGCGGGTATGGGGCACCGTTTTCTTTTTTGACCCCGAATGTTCTCGCCTGCGTCGATAGCTCTCGCTCGATTCACCTCCTCGCCCTCGATCGCCGTGATCCGAGGGTTGGCGTTTACGTCCGCTTCCCCTCCCCCCTCTTTATAAAAAAGGTTCCCTCCGAGATCAACGCGTAGCCGCCGTTCGATCTCGCCCCTCTGTCCGCTCCACTCCCTCCCGATGCAGACCCACACCCGCCGCACGACTGGCCCCCCCGTCGTCGACACCGTCGCGACTATGCTGGCGTAAGTTGTGGCGGCGACGACGGGACTGTACGGCTGCTCCCGTGGGCGTAATGGCGTGGCGACTGCTTCTGCGTGTAGATGCGGTGATGCTCTCCCTGCTGATGCCCGAATCAGCGCGAATGGTGCCCTATCTGTTCCGGGCGGTCGGCCATTATGGTCGGCCGCCATGGTTCTTTACCGACGTGGTGCTGCCACGTGGCGGGGCCGACCGGGAGGGCGAAAATGGCGTTGGCGCCACTGCGCCCTCATGTACCTGCTGCTGCTCTTGGCGGATTTTTTGGTGGCTCCAGAGGCCAGCCCCCACTTTGTTGCTTGCGGCGGTGTTGTGTTCGGTCTGCCACGTCACACTCCCGCTACGCGTCACCCCTATCAATGGAAACCATCCTGCAACCCCATGCGGGATCCACGGCCACGTGGCCTCGGCCGCGGTGGTCCTCGGTGGCGGGTAGAAGCGGCGGTGGGTAGGTGGTGGCGGCAGCGGCGAGAGGGTGGGTGCGGCAACACAACACAACACAACACAACACAACACAACACAACACAACACAACACAACAAAACACAACACAACACAACACAACACAGCATAACATCATACGATACGACCCGATACGACACTATATGAAACAACACAGAAAGACATAACAAGAAACCCCTTACTTCTATGTGATCCATTCTTAGAAATAATACAGGTCTTCTTCACCCGTTGGATCATAAGAAACAACATGGACACATTACAACTTGACACAAGATGATGCAACACAACATGACACAATATGACACGACATGGCATGAAACAATATGGCAGGACACGGCATGGCACAAAACAACAGGGCACGGCATGGCAAGACACAACACGACATGACACGGCATGACACGCCACAACACAACACGCCATGCCGCACCATGCCACACCACCACATGACACGATACGTGATGGCACAACATGACATGATACGATAAGACACGACACCACACGACACAACACGAAACAGCACGACATGACATGACACAATACTACACGACGCAACATGACATTGTAAACTGCTAGGAAACTTCCTAGCTTTGCTTCTATTGTCGTGGTGACACTGTCCAGTCAGCAGGTACACCAATAAGTAAGCAGGTGTAAGAAACAGCAAGGGTTAGGCTAGGGAGATGCGCAAAGTCTCACAAGCTCCAATATTGAGAGAGAAGGCAACTGAGAAGCACACAGCATAAATGCCTGCCACGGTGCATGACGGGTGACGCATTCGGCAATGCCACTTTGTCCTAAAACCAGCCCAAATCCATTGTTTTGTTCAGAACTCTGCGCACAAGCATCCAAACACAATACTGCATGAACCTGGTGATGCAGAATGTTGAGTTGGACACTGCGACTCGTACGAATCACTGGAAAAAAATACAAATCATGCAAATCGGGCTCAAGAGCCAGTCCACTGAGGAAGATCTAGCGATTGTAGAAAGATACTTAGCACCCTAGCAAGCGCCCGTGACTCCATGGCAGCTTTCCAGCAGTTGCTCGTGGGTAGAGCCACCACCTGTTGGTGCTCCGGTGCCAACTGGGTCCGCATCATGGATTTGCATGAGCATGGATACGGTCGAGTGGTCACAATAAGCTGTACAAACAGACTGGGACGACTCACATCACAACACTCCTCCATGACCCAATGGTACGTATGTCCGTACACAAAAAGAACTGACACGAGTGCGGAGTGAGATGCTCGATAGTCAATACACTTATACCCATGGTGGAGAATAAATGGCCACCATGAATTTTCAAGTGGCAATGCCTTGGTCAGGAAGTCAGCCCGCTTCATAACCACACAGACCCAGATGATAACATGCTGTTCCACAAGTTCACGTAAAATATTATGTTCAGTAGCAACATGCTTCATGCGTGCATGAAAGACACCAGAGTTCTTTCCAATTGCTAGAGCACTCTGATTTTTACAATGTTGAATGACGTAGGGCACAAAATCACGCAACCCTGCTTGCTGTTGCGCTAAGACCCAACGGTAATACCCAGCAAGAATACATGGCAATTACAACTACGTTCATCAGGACTCCAAGTCAATGTCAGTGTAGCCATCAAATACCACCAAACACTACCAGTCAGAGGTACATTGTGGAAACCATAAATCGCACCACTCGCACAAGTGCGTGAAGGGCTCTTATGTGAGGACTCTACGAGAACTGTACAAGAAGGTTGACGGTGAAGGCGATGTCGGTTCAAGTGATTGTGGCCAACTAAGTCAGAGAGCCAGTGAGGTACTATTATAGGGTCTGTAACAGACGTGGTCTGTTTTGTGACTAACAAAACAGACCACTTCAGAATAGTCGTCTAAGGAGGAGGAGCAAATAGTCACCTCAGCCATTTTGGCTGAGATGAACCGCGCCAAAAACGGACGTAGTTGTCATAGGGCATATTTGAAAACATGCATCGTAAAACCCTATCAATCCATACGGCATGGCCATGTGGAAACAGGATCCTAGCGGTGTTCTAGGAGTGGAGAAGGAGTGATACAATGGGTTTTCCATCGCGGTATTCCTTTCAACTCAAATCCAGCCAATGGTTATTTTCTGGGCTAGAGTCAAACTAGACTCTAGCCCATACATATTTTCCGGGCTTTACCCCCTCAAAAAGTGAGCCTCGAGTACCCAAACTACTCAATAATCATTTAACGACCATTTTAAATTGTAAAAATGGTTCGTACGCTACATTCCTCCCCATTTGCTTCGAACCGTCCCAGTTCGTCTTTGTTCATGGAGGTTTGATCATTGCATGTTTCATGATGCAAACCTTGTAACAAGAAGCACAAACAAGATCACATGTGTGAAATCTTGTCATCCGCAACATGGTTGTATCACGTTCAAACACAATCAACCACACACTTGTGGGTTTTGTGACTATGGTCATTTGTGTAAACATCCAATGTTGATTGCGTGATCCCTTGGCTCTTACCAAGATGAGACATGTTTAATTCTTGTACGTTCTTCACAAGTGTTGGTGAGCCTTTACTAAAGACTTATCACACGTGTGAATCAGTGGCATAGTCCATGAATTTTGGGACGGATATTGTCAACAATATCTTGCCAATTTGGCAGAGGGTGCATAAGATTATTTATCCCACATTCAGTGTGGTACGTGTTTAGCAAGCTGTTTTGGTGATGCTCCCTCCCCCTTTGCAAGGAGCATCCCTGCGACCAATTAACCAGGCGTCCCGGCGGAAACTGTCCAGGTCCACAAAAAACTTCTCAAGTCGTTCGGACAAGGTGGTACCTCTCTGCAACATTGATGGTAGGTGCAATCCAAGATCCAGACATCAGTCCTCTCGAATTGCATCCACGTGTTCATGACCACACGTAGGTCTACTAGACCTCTTTCAGCATCCGTGGATTGGTTGGCTGAACTCAACCAAGTTCTACCGAGCCCATGCAACTTGCATGCTAGATTTATCTTAAGGTTGGGAGGCACTAAGCTCCTAAGACATAGTTGCTGAGCATACTTGTTTTGCCTTTCAAAGATTAAACTCATCTTTAAAGCAGGTGCCATTGGTCGTCTAGAACACGCAGTTGTTATCAACGTCTATCATTAGACACACCAATGTTGCGACCTAGATGATCTTGGTTTCAACCATCATCTCCTCATTTATCTCTGAAATGGGTATCATAGGCTGTCACCCACATCCCTGTCAAAAGCACATTACTTTTTACTAGGTTAGCTGAGATAACCGATCTCAACAACCATGGATTCTATGAAAAAATGAAGTGTTCATGGTATGATATTCACCAAACGAGTTGACCATGATCACAATCCTTGCGGTACAAGTTGAAAGAACACCTTTTGGGTATGAATTCCATGTGATTGTGATCGAACACTTCCGAATTACATCCAGTGATCCTGGAGTGGTGGAGTAATCGTGTCCATTGGTTTCATTCGGGATCCCGTCAATGGATTGTGTTGTAACAATCCACATTACTTCAATGTGTTTTTTTGTGCATTCAGTACTTCCACTAAATAGAGTATTTTTCATGTGCCCTATCCGAGGCACTTGTAGAGGGTATCACACTCATCGAAGACATATGATAAACCACCACCACAGTGGATACTTAACAAACATATTGTACTTGCATTAAAAAACATACATCATTTGAACCATCCCAAAAACCAAGGCATTTTGGTTGCTTCACCATGACCTTCCAGGTCAACGAAGCATGGTTCGACTGCACTGTAGTCATTATGATTTCAGTCAGAGATTGATTTTATTCCAACATATCAGATGTTGGCTTTGTTTTACACATTGATACGGCATAGACGGTGCTACACCATATCTTTGGCATGATCAAGATCCATCTACACGCTGTTTATATGGCGTGAATTACACAACCAGTGCATCGTGTCATGATACCCTCAAGTTTGAGACTTTTTCAAAGTGACGACTCGTTATGTGTCCAGTAGGACCACTGAGATGTGGGTGCTAGCACACTGTTAGCATTAAGCTATTGGCTTATAGGTCCTTTTCATGGTCATAGGCTTTGGGCACATAACCTGAGCCCTGACGTGATCCCAACTATGTTGTAGTTGATTTGTAGAAAACTATGAAACCATCATAGTACTATGCAACTGCATTAGTAGAAAAGGAGTATCGCTTGTTATATTTGAAATAGAACTATGGGTGAACTCATGTCACTGACATTGGTTTATGCACTTTGGTCTATCAATGTTCATGACATGTTCACTCATCGAGTGATGACAGCCTGAAGGTGTCGTCTTCAAATTTGTCCACTTTTGACATTCCGTCGATCATTTCATACACCAGAAAGTGACTCTTGCCATATTTGACCACCGCACTGCGGTGTCTTTGATTGTTGAGGACCCATAACAGAGTCTCTGTCCCTCCATGGTATATTTACAACCCCCCACTGACAATCATCCTTGTCTTTTGAACAGGGTTATCAGTACACCCATGTACCTTTTAATTGTCAGTACCAGTCGGGTACCACAATTCATATCCATCACTGATAGAGTGGTAGGATATCAATGGTTTCTCCATTGAGTATTTGATCAAGGAAATCATCCTTGACACATTTAATCATGGAGTGATTTTTGCATTGGCCATGAAGAATGATGCACAGAATCTTTGAAAGGTACTGATGCATCCAGAACATGCCGTGAACAGGCAGCATGATGTCAATCCTATAGGACTGAAGTCAGCGTGCCAACACACTAGGTCTGTTCACCAGCTCACAATATAGTCATGACATGGGCTTAGTCATCAAACGATCACATTTGCCTTTGTTGTAGAACACCCACCAAACCACTTGTTTGGTCAAATGGTGTTGCCATTTTTATCCAAAGTAAAATCTTCAGTTTTATCAAATTTCACAAGACTGCTTTGATCATACATCTATCCAACTTATCCATAACTTTATGTCATGATCGAAGCACCACCAGTCAGTGAACAAGCGTTTTGTGCTTGTTGTACATGTTTTCCATGCATGCTGTATACCCAATTTCACATGGCTAAAGTACAAGAGTATGAATTGCATACATTGATCCACTGAAAGGGGGTTTTCTCAGGCACTTGGTCATGCGCGCTGACCTCTTATGGTCATGCAAGTCGCGCATGTTTTGGAACTGGTGCTCAACCAACTAGGCTTTTACAACAAGTTCCATCTATGGATACGGAAGAATAAGTCCACCTTTAGCATCGTCCAAATTGGAGGAAATTGTCCTCCTCACACATGTGATTTATCCATGTACATTTTTTTCATAATTCTTTTTTAAGTCTCATTCCATACTGCTATTGGCATAGGAAAAGTTTTGAACTTCAAATGGTCTTCACAATCAGCGACGACTGAGATTGCTGAGTTTTTGTTATGCTGTTTGGGCATACATCTGGTTGCCACAGTTGTCTACGATTGTCTCTAGGCACGCCTGTCAATTCTCTGGTAAAACATTTTGACAGTACGACCATCGTCAAGTTTGTTGAGATACCTCACAAACGTCAGACGGCGTGTTTCTGGCGCTTTGAATAACGCGCTCGATGCACTTGCCCATAGAACCACCCCATCCAAAGATCGTGTTCCTTCATTTGGTTGCCTACTACATGTTAGCATAAGGAGTTGGCTAGTTCTTGGTAGTGGATGCAACAGGGTGCAATCGGCACCTATGTTATCAATGCAATCGGCATATTACAGCATTTGTTAAACCATCAACACTAGCATAGCTAGTCCAACTGGAACTCACAACCGTTTTACATTTAACACTTGTATCAATGGTGCATTTGGCACCCATGACAAAATTGCAGGTGTAGCCTTTTTCAATCAAGTGATTGGTGTTCATGACAACGGTGCATTTGTCACTCGTGCCATTGTTTTAACCAAAGCAATCATCGTCCATGTATTCAACAACATGGTAACTGTGTGTTCTGTGCTCGCGTGAATGCTACGATTAGATTTTCCATGTTGGTCATATTCCAGGTGCAATTGGAACTTGTCAATCGACCATCATGCATGGATTTCCACCGTCGCATGTGTGTTGAGTGTGATTGACACTCACATTCTTGTTTGTCAAAATTCACTCACAAATGACTTATCCAACATCCTTGGTACAATCGACACCCATGTGGATATGCAATCTGCATCTATTTTGGTCATATCTCCGTTGACCATGAGTAGCGTGTTCGGCACTAGCCTCATGGATGCTTTCGAAGTTCGTGATTAAACTGCAACTGGCACTTTTTCAGTGGTGTGTTTCAAACCAACAATTTTTTTGCAACCAGCACTTGTGGTGTTACCCATAGTACAATGGGCACTTACGTCGATGTTGTGCTCATTGCCCGTGTACTCATGCAATCGACACTCATTCTGTGCAGTTCGCAAATTTTGCATTGTTGCGGTAAATAGGTGAGTAATTGAATGGTCACAACATGTACGATGCATTCATTATTTTATTTTGAATCGAGAATTTGTCTCGATGTACACCACTGTCGTGATTTTTGCAACCTGGTGTACGTCGTAGTGGCTCCTTTGTGCAAACAAAATCTGTTTAGTACATGTATAATCTGTGTTGAGCCATGTGGTAGCTTTGAAAGGTCAGCCCATTCGGGTTTTCTCATGAATGTATCCCAAAATTTGAGGTAAATCCATAAAAATTAAGCACTTTTGGTGCTAAACTTCTCGTATTGAAACATTTCCAAGTGGTTTCCATTCATGACATAGAAAACTGTTGGTTTCCTCCTTTTGTGCTTTGTAATGGAAAAGAAAAATAAAATCAGGGCTGATGGTTCTTAGAAGAGCTCAGCCAGAGCTTTTAGATTTTTGCGTCAAAAGCCATGGTCAGCTTGACCACATAATCAGATTCAACCCCAAAAGTTTTCACCGTTTCAAATATTTTTGAAAACGGTTCACCTAAAATTCCTCAACTTGAGGATTCATGAAAAACGAGCATAATTTTGCCACGTCAAGTGCCTTTCCTTTTTTTTTTTTTTCCCTACTTGATGCATGGAATCTTCAAAGCGTCGCCCAGTGGTATGTTGAGAAAAAGGTTGGTCTTCCCCCTTTCCATGAACAGGAAAACAACTTATGAAAACATTGTAGAGCTCGGACTGAGCTCCATGCCGCTTTTTACGGTGGTCAAAACTGGGTTCAAGCAAAGACGGTATCTCGATTTCAGTCGGCCAGCCCTTAGTCCTGGAAAAGATGAATTCCCTTTTAGTCTTCTCCTCAGACTTAAAGCCACGACCTCCATCAACAAACCGCATGCTATTCTGACTGTGCTACTCAAACAGGTGCAAGTACAAACCCTCTTCTTGTTTAACCATGGGGGTAGATGCGAGTTCCCCTTCCCCACTGACGTGCCATCTGCACCGTTGCAGGGGATGGAAACATCCTGGAAGCTTCCCTTCCCGGGAGAGGAGGGTTGAGGGATCCCTTCTTCCCCTTTGCTTCCGCCTGCCTCCTCCTCCCTCCTTTTCTGGTGCAGTTGGTGCTCGAGATGCAATGGAGGGGGGATGTAACCACCCACTCTCCCTCTCTAGCGCCGTTGGCACCTAAGGGGTGAGGGAGGGGGGTATTATGGTCCCCTCTCCATCTCTTATGCAGTCAGAACTCAAGAGGAAAGGGAGGAGGGATCATTGTCCCCTCTCCCTCTCTGGCGCCGTCGGCGCTCGAGTCGTGAGGGAGGGAGATCATTGCCCGCTTTCCCTCTATGTTGCCGTTGGCACCCGAGAGGTGAGGGAGGGGAATAGCTATCCCCTCTCCTTCTATGGCACAGTCCGTGCCTGAAAGGTGAGGCAATGAGGGGGCAGGAAGGGGATGTCACCATCCCCTCTCCATCTCTGGTGTTGACTGTGCCTCAGAGGTGAGAGAGGGAGCAACGTCACCCCCTCTCTCCCCCTCTCTGGTGCCGTTGGTGCCTAAGTTGAGAGAGGCAGAAGCACCACCCGCTCTCATCCTCTCCTTGCACCTTTGGTGCCAAAGAGGAGGGGGGTGAGGGGCAATTCTTCCCTTTCCCGCCTTGGTACCATTGGTGCCTGAGGGGAGGGGGACAGGCGAGCATCTTCCCTTCTCCCCATCGGGTGCCGTTGGCATATGAGAAGCAACGGGGAGGGACGTTCCTTTGCCGTTCCCACTCTCTGGTGCAGCTGGTGCCTGAGGGGGCATAAGCACCCCCTCTACCGGTGGAGAGGAGAGTCGGATCTCTCTCTCTCTCTCTCTCTCTCTCTCTCTCTCTCTCTCTCTCTCTCTCTCTCTCTCCCCTCCCTCTCTCTCTCTCTCTCTCCCTCCCTCTTTCCCTCCCTCTCTCTCTCTCTCTCTCTCTCTATCTCTCTCTCTCTCTCTCTCTCTCTCTCTCTCTCTCTCTCTCTCTCTCCCTCTCTCTCTCCCTCTCTCTCTCTCTCTCTCTCTCTCTCTCTCTCTCTCTCTCTCTCTCTCTCTCTCTCTCTCTCTCTCTCTCTCTCTCTCTCTCTCTCTTGTCCTCCTTGGTTGGGAGGCACAAGGTGAGACCGGTGAGGGCTATCTGCCTGCCTGTCAAACGACAGGTTCCCAGTGCCTTGATCCAGCCGTCGAGGGCAAGTAGCCACCGGTTGGGCGGCCTTTGCTCACGGCCATCAGCAATTGTTTTCTTTGCACTTCTGACCATGGAGTAAGCTTGACCAGAGCTTATTGTCAATCGAATGGGCTACGAGCAGTCGGCATTTGGCCGTCCGGACAAGAAAGCTACCGTTCTAAATTATGATCAGTGGACAACGTTGCTCAAAAGCTCAATCCAACAGTCAGTCGGAACCAATGTTAGAGATAATTTATGGAAGCTGGCTCTGATGCCAATGTAACGGACGTGGTCCGTTTTGTGACTAACTGTAGAACCCAAAACTTAAGCCCTCAGAATAATCATCCAAGGAGGAGGAGCAAATAGTCGCCTTAGCCATGTTTGGCTGAGACAAATTGTGCCACAAACGGACGTAGTCATCATAGGGTATTTTTGTAAATATGCATCCTAAAACCCTATTATTCCACGTGCCACAGCCACGTGAAAAAAGGACCCTAGCGACGTTCTATGACTGGAGGAGGAGTGATGCAATGAATTTTCCATCACGTCGCTCGTTCCGCCTCAAATCTAGCCAAGGGAAGTATTTCATGCTAGAGTCTAACTAGACTCTAGCACGTACATATTTTCTGGGCTTTGGCTCCTCAAAATGTGAGCCTTGAGTACCCAAAGTACCCGATAGTTGTTTAACGACCATTTTCAATCGTAAAAACGATTCATACGCTATAGGATTACAACCACCGTCTCCTCAAGCTGTGCTGGATCATCCACCTTCACGACATCCTTCTCATCATGTGTGAGAGGAGAGAAGGCTGTGGAAACTGCACCAAGGAGGTGAGCAAACTGTTCTTCCACAACACGAGCGTAGCATGCCTGATGGAACAAGTGTATCTGCCACTAATGATAGCGCATGATCTCTATCCTAAGGAAAATATTTGCAAGACCAAAGCCCTTCTTCGTGTGGCTGGCTTCTGGGTGTGACAAGACTAGTGCTCAGTCAGCACCAGCCACAAGCGGACTACCAGGATGCCATCCTGGTAGTCCGCTTGTGGCTGGTGCGTTGTTTTGGGGGAGATGGTAGACCCACCACGTCCAGGTTGATTCACCAGTCAGGTTGAGAACATACTACCCTTGATCTGAGAGAGACACTCGACAGGGAGAGGACCAAGAAGGTTTGAGTGGACCAACTCGAGCGGCAATAGTACCTCGGAAGTGGGGTCAAGGGAGGTACAGTGACGCATCTTACCGTGATCGCAAAAGAGACAGTCAGTCTTGGGCTGCTTCTTGAAGGAAGTCCTGTCAAGAAAAAGTGCTGGCTGAGTTGGCATGAGCTTGGACACAGTGTCCTAGCTCACATGGGAAAGGCTATGATGTAAAAAATGCTGGTGTTCTAGACATAGAACACTAGTGAAAATCACACGCGCACATGAAGAGGAAGTAGACGGTGTGGAGGGAGTGCAACAAGACACAAAACACACATCATCTACAATTGAGGCACGAAGAATATCAACACGAGTGTCGAGAGAAGTCGATCTAGAAGAGTCAACAGAGTGCTCAACATGGAGACCCATCATAGTGTGAGCACAAATAGAGAGCAGACTGAGCTCAAGAGTAGGGATAAGGAGCACACTGGAATGTACAAGGGGCCAGATAGATCATCAAAACACACCCTCTTGACGCCCTGGACATGCAATGACTGACCAGACTCTGTGCGAACGGACCAAACTAATGCAATGAGACCGATTGCCACAAAGTCATTGCCACAACAAGTCATATGATGGGTGGCTCCGGAGTCAATGTTCCAAGTGCCACTCGCCTCACAGCCTGTTGTCAATACACATCAATAGGCCATAGAGTATTCTACCTCTATTGGATGCCTAGCAAAGCACTCCAAACAACAACAAAAAGCATAGATCTACAAATCATTAAGTAAGTCAATACAGTCACATTTATCCTTTTTACAAGCCAACTCAGCTTTTCCACACACATCGTCATGGACAAAGAACACAATAGGACAAGCTGTCTGTGCACCACACGGCTATGAAAACACACTTTTGCCTCTCTCAACACGTAGTGCTAGCTACTGGTGAATTTCTCTGATTGTGCGAGCCCGGGGGTCCTGATCACTAGTGTTCCCTGGGGAAGTGATGGTGTTTGTTGCTGCCATGGTTGCAACATAACCCGTGTGTGTTTCACCAGAGGACATTCAGTGTGTGTGTACCACCTGGAGACCGCGCATGATCCTGGTCCAATCAAGGGGCTTCTGGCACTCCGTGTAACGATAGATACCCTGGTAGTTGTAATAGTGGACTGAACGTCCACTACTATTGCTCGCCGGCTACTGCTGCTGTCTCTGGACGCATCTGTTTCTCCCCTTCTTCCCTTGTGCGGCCATTGTAATGCCCAGAGTCTGGCCACCTGTGTTGGAGGAGGAGGAGGAAGCAATGGAGATGAGCATCGCAAAGTGGGACAGAGGCGTAGGAGGGATTGCAGTCACTGTTACAACAAGTGGAATTTGCTGATGGGCAACAACAACCTTATGAGCCGATGTCTCCTGTAGAAAGTATTGATGAGCCCAAGGAAGCAGCTATAGTGACTCTGACAACGTAGAGAGGGCCACATGGTTGAAGCCCGTTAAGAGCTTGTGGTCCATGTATGCCCCCATCATGATGGCATCTAGTGTCCATAGTTTTGTCCCACCATGAGTCTCAAGGCACGTGTAAAGGCGCATGGCGTGCCTCCAGTACTTTGTAGTATGTTTTGTTGGACCCTAGCAGAGAGAATTCACACAGTTGAGCTGCCCTTGTGACATGGGTCCATGAAACAAGCAATATGAGGGCCAGCTCCCAGCCTTGGCATGATTATGCTCTTGTCTCCGTCCCAAACTCACCCAGAAAGGGTGGAATTCATGCATATTCTCCCACGACATGGCGTAGAGCAGACCACACATCATTCTCGCCACTGTCTGGACCTGGTGAGTGTCGCGGGGTCTGGTACCAGCTGTGGTAGTAGGGCTAAATGCCCTCAGAGTCGGCCCACACCTAAAACATGGGCTCCTAGTTGTTGAAGTCGTGTCGCTATTGCACCGAGGTGGAGGTGTCTCAAATTCCTTTGGTTACCGCTCCGTGGGAAGGGCAACCTCAGGCTTGACAGAAGGTGGTTGACGTATAGAGAGACCACCGGTGAAATAAATGCCACCAACTGTGAATTTTGCTGAACAACATGGCTGATGGTGAGGAGCTGGTGGGGTGAGATGCACAGCTCACGGATACGCTCGTCAAGGATACGGATCTTTTCCTCCCATGTATCATCTCCTCCTCATCTTTGGTGTCAACCTGTGACAGGAGGTACTGAGGCCGCGGTGCTGTGCATGGCGTGAATTGCTAAACGGATGATGTAGCTCCTGTGGGTCCTCGTGGTGTGAGGTCCTTGAATGCCCCTTCAGTATATCCGTGATCTCTTGTAGCGCGTCGGTCTGACGCTGCTGCAGTCGGCACATCTCATCCTGTGTCTGACGAAGCTCGTCAATGGCGTGTGACTGCTACCTTGGACTCATGACAACCGAGGAGGAGGAAGAGGAGGTGTCTACCAGCTCCTTCTCTTTGTTCTGAACCAGCTCCAGAGGCGTAGCTCAATATGGGTTGGATATGAAATGCTGGAAAACATTGATGTCTTAGCCAAAAACTTGGCGAAGTGTTGGTGATGATGTCATCACCCACAATGGAGTGATGATATGGTAGAGGATGCTAAAGGCAATGTAGTGGTTTTGTGCCAAAAAAACTTTTAAAAAGTCCCAAACATCACGTTTTTCATCTCAGCTCAAAACATGAAAAGATTCTAGATCGGAGAGCATGCTTTTTTTCCCTGTATCCTACAAGGCACAGAACTAAGAACAAGTGGATGCCATGGATAGTTATCACCAGGGCTTTCTAACGAGCCATGACACGCCAAAAATGGCGATCATTTGGGGTCTTCACGCTCTCACACATCCGGGGGGGTGGTAGGTGTGACCTGAACAAAGCTTCCTGGAAGCTTCACAAACTACTTAGGAGTATCACGTGCCCCAATTGCTGCTGGAAAGGGTTGGACGACCCTTTTCTGCACCCATGGTGCTGGCGTGGTGATGCAGTTGTTTTCTTGGAGAAAACTTTGGCCAAGGAGGCAGCTTGGGCACACCAGTCAAGCCCACTTGTGGCGGTAACCACAGTGGCACCATCGATCACATCCTCATCCATGTCTGCCTTTACCTCTTCCTCCTCCACTGAATCTCTCCAGGCAGGCAAGATACAGGGTGTTGTAGGGACCACTGAAGGGAAGAAGGAGAAGAAGGGATATGGCAAACGGTTGAAGCATACGGCTCCATCAGAAAATGATAGTGGACATTCTGTCTACTGGTACAGTTGTGGTTGCATCCACCGCTACACAGAATTTCAGTTTCCACTTAACTGGGGCATCACACATGGCTTGCAGGTAGTACACACGTAGAGGAAAGCTTCTGGCACTACGTAGAGGAACCGTTCTTTGACAACAACAGCAATTGAGATGCCGCCTTTTCCAGCCACAACATTGAGTAGTACTGACCAGGACCCTTGAGATTGCACCATAATAGAATACCATCAGCTGCTGGCGCTTTGCATTCAGGGAGTTGTAAGTGTTTTTACACAGCCAGGTTGTTGACAGTCAGTCTGTCTGTGGGTTGTGATTCACATGATGATGGCTTTATGGGGGCTCAGTCTGCACTTGATGAGGATGAGCCCGGGCTTGACTCCACATTCTGACTTGATGAGTATCATGCTCCTGCTGTGCTTTGTTGTTGAAGCCTTCTGCTGAGCATCCAACAGATGCTAATCATTCTGTGGCGCATTGCTTGGCAATGATGAAGATTCTTGGGACAAGTGCCACCTTGATCATTGACTCCAGTTCCTCTCATTGCCTGACTTGTCATAACCCTTGTTTTTTCATTCGTGGTCCTTTTGGCTCCGGTCTGACTGTCCACACAGGGTGCAGGCCCATGTTGCCTTTTCAAAGTCGAAGTTGACATGGAGTTGCCAAGTCGGTTCTGTGTCGACTTGAGAGATATGGTTAATCAGGGTCATTTTCTACACCATCATATGGGTGCATAGTTCAGTATGATGATGTATGAAGGTTACATGATGTTTCAAACATGGAGTGTTCGTATGCGGTGACTGTGTGGGGGGAGTTATGTGGAGATGGGTGCTACATGTACACTGGTATATAATGTTTTTCTTCAAATGTAGAAGTTTATGTTGGGAGGAGGGGGTTCAATATGGTGAGTGTATGGGGGGAGTGTACGGGGAGATGGGTGATAAAAC
>SZWC01012252.1:30615-42377 GCA_023375785.1 Penium margaritaceum | reverse complement strand
CCCCCCCCCTCTCTCTCTCTCTCTCTCTCTCTCTCTCCCTCTCTCTCTCTCTCCCTCTCTCTCTGTCTCTCCCTCCCCCCCACCCCTTTCTCACTTTGCTCTCCCCACCTCTGTCTCGCTTTCTCTCTTCCTCTCGCCCATTGTCCCTCTCTCTCCACGTCTCTCGCTCTCGATCTCTCTCTGTCTCTCCCTCTCTCCCCCCCCTTCTCCCCTTCTGTCTCTCCCTCTCTCTCCTCTCTCTCTGTTTCTCTCCTCTTCCCCCCCTCTCTTTCTCCCTATCTACGCCTTTCTCTCTCCTCTCGCTATCTCTCTCTCTCCCTCCTCATCTCTCTCTCTCTCCTATTCCTCTTCTCTTCCCCTCCTCTCTCTCCCTCTCTCCCTTCCCGACCGCTCTCGCTCTCCATCTCTCTCTGTCTCTCCCTCTCTCTCCCCTTCTTCCCTTCTGTCTCTCCCTCTCTCTCCTCTCTCTCTGTCTCTCTCCCCTCTCCCACCCTCTCTCTCTCTCTCTCTCCCTTCCTATCTCCCTCTCTCACTCTCTCCTCTCTCTCGGTCTCTCTCTCTCCTCCTCTCTCTCTCCGTGTCCTCTTTGTCTCTCTCCTCTCCCTCTCTGCGTCTCTGCCCCCTCTCTGTCGCTCTCCCTCTCCTCTCTCCGTCTCTCTCTCCTTCACACTCTTCCTCCCTCTCTCCCTCTCTCTGTCTACTTTTCTCCCTCTCTCTCTCTCTCTCCCTTCTCTCCTCGCTCTTCATCTCTTTCCTCTCTCTGCTCTCCCTCTTCCCTCCACATCGGCTTCCCCGGTCCCCGCGCATTCTGCTCCACCGCCTCCATCGTTCCTGTCACTGCTTCATCGGCTCCATCGGCTTTTTGGCTCGGCGTTCGGCCCTGGTCCGCGGCGTTGTTCGGCTCTCCCTCGCTCCTCCCCCTGTAATCCCCTCCGGCACCTGAGCTCCCTCCCTTCGCTGCGTTCGCTCTTTCCCTCCTCAACGGTCCGCGTCCTCGGTCGTTCGCCACCACCATTCCCTCCCCCTCCTCTCCCCTCGGGCCCTTCCGGCTCCCTCCTGTCCCACTCCTCCTCCCTTCCCCCGCCTCTCCTCTCTACTTCCTCCGTCCTCGCCGCCACCCTCTCCTCCGGCGCAGCGTCTCTCCCTCCTCCATCGCCTCTTTCCCTTCCTCTCCCTCCCTCTCTATCCGTCCCTTCCGTCATCACTGTCTCTCCCTCCCCTCCTCTTCTCTCCTCTCGTTCCTTTTCTCTCTTCTCTCCACTGTCTTCCTCTCTCCCCTCTCCTTCTCCCTCCCCTCTCGCCTCTTCTCCCCCCCTCTCTCCCTCTCCTCTCTCCCCTTCCATCTCACTTCCCATCCTTTCTGTCCCCTCTCTTCCTCTCTCTTTCTCCTCTCCCTACTCCCCTCCCCTCATCTCTGTTGCCCCTACCTTCGCTGCCACCCTCTTCTCCTGTGAGCCCTCTCCTCAATTCTCCCTCAATTGCTCGTTCCCTTCCCCTTTCTTGTTCTCTCTTCCTCCTCCCTCTCCTCCTCCTTTCCTCTCCATCTTCTCTCTTCTTCTTCACCTCCTTCCCCTCTCTCTCTCCTCTCCCCTCTTCTCTCTCCATTTGCTCTCTTCCTGATTCGTGCGTTCCTTCACTCTGTTTCTGTCTCTCGCTCTCTTTCGATTTGCCCTCCTTGTTCCATCCTCCCGATCCCCCTCTCTTTCCTCTCGCATCCTCTCCTTTACCCCTCCCTCTTCTCTCTCCTTTCCTCCGTTCTCTCTTCTCGTTCTTCTACCTTCTCCTGCCTTGTGTCTCTGTTATCTCCCTTTTTTTCTCCCTTGTGGTTCCCGTTCGCGCGCTGTTCCCCTGCCGTCTCATGTGTCGTTTCCTGGTCCTCCCCCTCTTCTCTGTGTTTCGCGTGTCTTGCCGGCCCCTCGGTGGCCTCGACGCCTCTCCCTTTTTCCCCTTCTTCCCTCGCTTTGTTTCTCCCTCCTTCCCTCCTCCTCCAAAGAACATCCCTAAATACACACTATCCACTATGGCTCTTCACTCCTCTTCCCCCCTCACTGCTCGGTCTTCGTGTAGCCGCCTCTTCCTTTCCTCTCTTGCTCCGCCTCTAGTATCGTGTAGTGCCATGCCTGAGCTCGGTCTCGCTGGTGCTCTGGCAGCTGCGGCAGCTGCTAGAGCCGCTCGCGCTGAAGCACAGTTCGTTGATGCCTCCTCCCGTGCTCCTAGTCCCCCTGCATCCGATGGTTCCGGTCTTGACGACGATTCCTCCACCCTCTCTCCTTGGTCCGCCGCGGCCGCCGCTGTCACTTCTGCCCTCGTCGCTCTTCGCGCTCCTCTCCCTCCACCCCCTCCCACACAGCCCGCCCCTCCTCGCGATCCCCACGCGCTCCTCTCGACAGCCATTGTCGATGCCCTCGCGGCTCGTCGTGTTCTTGACCAGTCCATCGCCCCGCCTCCCCTCGGTGGTCCTGCGGTCCACCCTCCCCACGCCGGCATCGCCCGCGGACGTGTATGGCTGGGCGGTGCCGACGCTCCGGGCCGCGCGGTTGCTCCCGGTAGTGGTGGGGTTCCTGCTGGCGGTGCCTCTGCTGGTGTCCTTCCTGCTGTGGCCGGTGCGGGTGGTGGTGCGGCTGCTGGCGTCAGCGGTGGTGCTCTCCCTGCTGGTCTCGGTGGCGTCGCTGTCGCTACTGGAGGCTCCGGTGCGGCAAGTGGTGCAGTTGTCCCCGGCGTCGGTGGGGGAGCTGCTGTCGTCGGTACTGGTGCTGCGACTAGAGGTGCCGCTGTCGTTGGAGATGCAGCTCCCGCCAGAGGTGCTGCTCCCGCTGGCGGTGCTGCTGTCGCTGGAGGTGCTGCTCCCGGGGACCCTCATGCTGCGCTCGCTCGCACTGAGGCTCGCCTTGACGCTATGACCTTGGCCGTCGCTCAGCTCCTCAGCCATGGCCTTCGCCCTGCCGTCTCGCCGATGACCCTCACCCCCACCACGAGCCACGCTACTGGCACACCCTTCAACGAGTGGTCTGCTCGTTTTGTCTCGTGGGCGCACATGCATGATCTGTGGGAGCACTACGATCCAGCTCCCACCGTTCCCATCACACACCCTGACCGTGCTCCCCTCGCCTTTCACCTTCTTTATTCCGCCGCCCTCACCGTAGCCCTCCGCCAGCTTGATCGCTTCGCCCCGACCACCACCCTCCCCGCTCGGCCTCGTGAGGCGTGGGTTGCACTTCTGGCTTTGTACTCTTCGGACTCCTTTCGCTCCGCTACCTCTCTCCTCTCCGACCTTCGGGCTCTTCATCGCCGTCCTGACGAGTCTTTGGGTGCCTATCTCGGCCGTGCAGAGCTCCTACAGAGCGAGCTTCTCGTTGCAGGCGCCTCTCTGACTGATCAGGCCTTCGTCACATCCATTGTCGCTAGCCTCGGTCCTGCTTTCTCCGGTGCCCTCACTTCCTTCCCCCTCGCTCTCACTCTTCAGGTCGCATACCAGACCCCTGGAGCCGTTTGGCCAGTCTTGCTAGACGGGCTCCGCTCTTTTCAGGCGGTCTCGCAGCTTGCTGTTCCTTCCCCTGAGCCTCTCCTGCCTGATGTTCTGCCTGGTCTCCTCCCTGCTCCGGCGGCACATGCACTTGCCGTTCGTGCTCCACCAGGCGGTGGCGGTGCTCGTCAGTCCACATGCTGGAACTGTGATGTCTTGGGCCATCGTCATGATATGTGTCCATTTCCTCCAGTCCCTGACCTTCGTGAGCGCGTTGCGCATCAGCGTACTCTCCTTCGTGGTCGTGCTTATATTGCTCCTGGTGGTCCTCCCCCAGCTGCAGTCCTTGCCGTGCCTCCCTTGCTTGTCCTTGTTCGTCCGCCACCAGTGCCCGAGGCACCTCCCCCACTTACGGAGGATGCGATCATTGCTCTCATTCGTCGCGTGTTCGCTGAGGGTTTGCTCGGCGGCCCTCCGCCTGCTGGTACGTCTCCCGTGTTTGATCTCCTTGCTTCCTCCTCCCCTTGTTCCACTCCCAGTTCTCACTTGGCTGTTGATAGTCTACCTTCCACCTCTCCCCGCACGACTGCATTCTGTCTCCTCTCCGGCAGTGAGCGTGTCGTAGCTTCGTCCTGGGTGGTAGATGGTGCCGCGACCGATCACATGTGTCCCGTTCGTGCGCTGTTTACAGAGTTCAGTCTGGTCTCCACGATCACGTCGGTGTACACGGGGGATGGGGCCCCCTTGCCTGTGCTCGGTGTTGGCACGATTTGCCTTACCTCTTCGGTTGGCTCCCTCATGCTGACCTCTGTTCTCTACGTCCCCGCTCTTGATTTTTCTCCTCTCTGTGCCGACCCTCGACGTGTGCGGGTTTTCCACTACTTACGCCCTCGGCCTCGTCGCTGTCACCGATCGCGCTAGTGGCCGCGTCGTCCTCCGTGGCCGCCGACCTCCCGGTGAGGGCCTGTACCAGGTTCTTGGACCGCATTCGGTCTCTGCCCCCACGGCGGACGCCGTTGCACTCGTTGCCCTCTCTCGCTCCGCTCACTCTCACCTTCTTCATCGTCGTCTTTGCCATCTTCCCTCCCCTGCTGTGGCCTCCCTTCTCCGCACACTTCCCGCTGACGGCCTCTCCGACCCCTCCTTCCGCGCCCCATGCGCTGCCGATTGCACTTTTTGTGCTATCGGCAAGATGCATCGTCTTCCCTTTCCGTCCTCCCTCTCTCGCGCGTCTGCCCCTCTGGAGCTCGTGCACGCTGACATCCTTGGTCTGCTCCAGGATGAGTCTCTCACTGAGCATGCCACGTATGTTCTCAGCTTGATTGACGATTATTCTCGTTACACATGGGTCTTTTTTCTCCGAGCAAAGAGCGATGTTGCTCAGACCATCCAGTCATGGTATGCGTCTGCGTAGCGGCAGAGTCATCACCAGTTGATGCGTTTTCGGTCTGAACGCGACGGCGAGTTTTTTGGCTCCACGGCATCGTTCTTTGATCGGGAGGGTGTGGTTCATGAGCTCTCTGCTCCCTATTCTCCGCAGCATAATGGGGTCGCCGAGCGCTGGAACCGCACGCTCATTGAGGGCGTCCGTACGATGATGGCTGAGGCCGGTTTTCTTGATCGCGACCGTAGCTTCTGGTCTGAGGTGGCTCGGTATCGTACATGGGTTTGGAACCGTATCCCTCATGGTCCCCTTCCTCCCGACACCACGCCATTCCAGCTGTTCTTCGGTCAACGTGCAGACCTCAGTCAGGCCGTGGTTTGGGGGACCATGGCCACTGTTTACCTCGTTCCTATTTCTCGACCCGGCAAGCTTGATCCACCTGGTCGTCTCTGTGTCTCCCTTGGGGTTGCCCCTCACTCTCGGGCCCACCGGTTTTGGGACCCCATCGCTCATCGCCTCATTGAGTCCTGTCATGCTCGCTTCTTTGAGCAGATGACATACGGCGCCTATCGCATGGACCGTTGTCTCCCCTCCCCGGCCTCTGCCACGGCCTACACCTCCGATGGCCTTGTGATCGCTGGTGCTCCCTCTCCCTCCCTGCCTGCCTTTTCGCCCCCTACGTCGCCTCCTTTGCATCCCCCTACCACCTTCTCTCCTCCTGCGCCTCCACCACCTTTCCCATTGTCGACCTCTCACCCCCTCCCTTCCCTCTCTACCTTCTTCCAACCCTCCGTCGGTACCTTACCACCCCGTCCTAGTACTCCTTCCTCTCTCCCCATGCCTCCTATGGGTGGATCCCTTCCTACGTCTGTCTCCCCTCCTCCCCCTGCTCCATCGTTTCCTACACTACCACTCGTTCCACCAGCCTCGTCACCGCCTGCTCCTCTCGCGCCCCCCTTCCCCCCCCTCCCCTGCCTTCCTCTCACCGCCGAGGCGGTCCCCCGCCTACCTCTCCTCTCCCGCCGCTTTTGCCGTCTCCTACGCCATCCCCAACCTTCCCCCCAGGCTTTCCCTCCTCCCCTCCCCAGGTTCCCCCTCCCCTGACCGCGGCCCGGGCCCTAGGCTCCCCTCGTCCGCTCACCACTCCCACCTGCGTCGACCCTATCCTCCTCTCTATGGAGGACGTCCCTGAGGACGTACCTCCACGCGCATCCTCTCCCGTTGGTCTCGCGGGTGACCATGTCCTTGTCGTTATTTCGCCATTCCCCCCGTCTTCGCCCACCTCCCCCCCGATTGCACCACCCGCCTCCACCGCCGTCGTTCTCCCTCTTGTCGATGTCCTCTCCCAGGAGACTCTTCCTCCCCTCCCCTTCCCCTCCCGGTCCGCCTCGTCACCTCTCTTCTCCCTTCTCCACCTCCTTCGGCGGTGTCCCCCAGCCCTCCTCTCTTGAGTCCAGACTCCCTTCTCGGTGTTCCCCCTTGGCCGCACTCGTGGATGCGGACTCATGCTGCCTGGGTTTGTCCTCCCGTCCTACCGACTCCCTCCCTGCCATCTCCCCGCGCACCCGCTCCTGGCCCGCACCTTTCTGCTTCTTCGCTTTCTTGCCCCGTCTTGGACACTCCTCCGCCCTCCTCTCCCGTCTCGTCTCGCACTCACTCTCGCACCGCTCGTGCTCTCACCTGCACCTCAGATCCTATCTCCGCCGCTCCTTTGTCCCCTCCTTCTTCTCCGCCTGCCCCTTCGCCGCCTTTACCCCCTCCCCTCTCTTCTTCACTTCCCCTCTCTCCGGAGAACTCTCCCTTCCCCCTTCCCTCCTCACCGCGGTCCTCCCCTGTCGTTGCCACCCCCGCGTTCCGCCCTCTCCTACCCTACACCTTCCATCCGGGCCATCCTCATGGTCGCCACTTCTTCCATCGTGAGTTCTGCCACGCCCTTGATGTGTGCACAGACCATTGTTTCGTCAGCGCACCGGCATCTGCTGCCCGTGCCCTTGCGGTCACGTTGGCCTCACCCGCTTCTCCCCTCCCCTCTCTGGATGAGTCCGATCCACTCACCCTTGCCGACGCTCTTGCTCGCCCTGACGCTGCTGCTTGGCACGCGGCCTGCGTCGCCAAGCTTTCCGCTCTGGCAGAGCACGGTGTGCTCGAACTCGCTGACCTTCCTCCCGGTCGCACAGCGATCAAGGCCAAGTGGGTCCTGCGCAAGAAGTTCACCGCCTCTGGTGCCCTCAATCGGTATAAGGCTCGCCTCACAGCGAAAGGCTACTCTCAGGTCCCCGGTGTTGACTTCACCGACACGTATGCCCCCGTCGGTCGTTTCACGACGAGTCGTGTCGTCATCTGCCTCACAGCTCACTTTCAGTGGGAGCTCCACCAGATGGACGTGAGCAATGCCTTCCTCCATGGTCATCTGGAGGAAGAGTTGTACATGGTCCAGTCCCCTGGTTTCTCCGATGGCACTGGTCGCGTCTGCCGTCTCCGTCGTGCGCTCTATGGCCTTCGCCAGTCTCCTCGTTGTTGGAACGAGGAACTCTCGTCCACCCTTGTTTGTGGTGGTTTCCGCCCCAGTCAGTCCGACCCCTCCCTGTTTGTCGGGGGCACAGCACTCGTGCCCGCCTTCATTCTTGTGTATGTCGACGACCTTCTCATCACCTCTCCTTCATCCTCTGCGATCTCCGCGGCCAAGGGTCTTCTCTCCTCGGCATATTGCATGAAGGACCTCGGTCTCGCAACCATGTTCTTCGGCATGCAGATTGAGCGTCTCCCCGGCTGTCTGTTGGTCCATCAGGAGCGCTATGTCCAGACCCTCGCCGACCGCTTCTCTTCCGTTGTCGACCTCTCCCGTCCTCTCTCTGCTACCTCCTCGCCCATGCCACCAGGCACCCAGCTCGCTCTCCGTGTCGCCCATGACACTGAGTCTGGTGCACTGGAGTCCGTCGTCACGTTCCAGTCCATCATTGGTTCCCTCACCTATCTGGCTGGCACCACTTACCTGGACATCGCTTGTGCGGTGAATGTCCTCGCTCAGTACGCCCGCGAGCCCCGCACGGCTCACCTGCAGGCAGCCGCGTACGTCCTCGGCTATGTCCTTGGCTCAGCTAGGGCTGGTCTTGTCTTCCAGGCCGGGTCCGGTGTGCCGCTCTTGGAGGGTTACGCGGACAGTGACTACGCTCGCGACTCCAATGCTCGCAGCCGTAGTGGCTTCGTCTTTCTTTTGGGCTCTGGTGCTGTCTCATGGCGTAGTGGGAAACAGGGATGTGTGGCTCGCAGCACTGGGGAGGCTGAGTACATGGCTCTGGGCGGTGCTGCCGCCGAGGCCGTGTGGCTCCGTCGCCTTCTCGACGAACACCACCTTCCCATCCCGGCTGTGTCCCTCCACACAGATAGAGAGAGCGGGCTGGCCATTGCCCGGAATGCTGGTGCCCTTCATCGCCGCACCAAACACATCAATGTTGAACACCACTACGTGCGCGATGTTGTTAAGACAGGCGATGTCTCTCTCCGGTTCATCTCTGCTTCATACCAGCTCGCAGACTTTCTCACAAAGGCTCTACACCAGCCTGCCTTCGCCGCGAGTATTGCTGCGGTCGGCCTCCGTACCCTTCCCCCGATGGACTGATGCCCCTCCTTCCTTTCGTGTTCTCTCTGCCTGCATCCCTTGGTCCTCCGCTCGATGACCACTTGCATGTACCACCCGCATTCGTGCACTCGATACAGGTCTTCTTCACTCCATGTGCCCATCCCCTACAGGATCTTTCGTACTCGCTGTCCCTCGTCGCCGAGCTTGTGTTTTCCAGCCTCTTTCCTCCCGTTCTCCCCCCTCCCGCGCCGTGTATGCGTGCATCTGGACGTTGATGTGCAGGTCCTTGACCACGCGGCCCTGTCCCTGGCGGCGTGCCATTCCGCACGCGCTCCTCCGGTGTGACGGTGTCGTTTGGCTTGACGCCTTGGGTGGGGTGCTTCTGGCGGGGCCCTTCTGGTGGTCTACCTCTGGGTGGTGCTCGCTCCCGGCGGGGCGCTCCTTGCTGGATGCCTTTGGATAGACACTCCTGGAGGGGCGCTGTTGGAGGGGCGCTACTGGAGGGGCGCTACTGGAGGGACGCCACTGGCGGGGTGCCACTGGAGGATTACTTCACGAGGGGTACTCTTAGCGGGCTCCACCTGGGTGATGCCCTCAGCTGGGTGCTACTGGATGCCTGCTCCTGGGAAGGTGCCTCTGGATGAGGGCCTCTGGCTGGCTGTCCACCGATGGGGTGCTCCTGTCTGGGTGCTCCTCTTAGTTCCTCATGGTCCTTGCGCGCTTATGGTGTGGTGCTCAAGCCTTTTTCTTGGGGCATCCACCCTCGCTTACGCTATCATGTTAAAGTAACAAACGTTTTCTGTCGTTTTAGGGTTAGCTAGCCTAGTTCAGTCCTTGCCTTCTGCTTGCACGTACTTCTTACGAGACGTGCGTCCACTTACACTCGGAGTTCGTGGGACACGCTCGACGTTTGCTCAAAGCTGGGACACCTGTGTCTCGCGTGGTTCACCACATGATGTGGCGAGCCACGCGAGACCTGGGGTGCGACCCGATAGGGGTCACGCACCCAGGCCTCTCGAGCTCACTTTTCGAATCATCGAGTCTAATTCTACTCTCGCTCAAACTCTCGATCTCCCTAAGTCCTCAACTGCTTGATCCTCCCCTCGCAACTCTCGAGAGCGACCCCCCCTCACAGCTCTCGAGAGCTCTCCCCCTCACAGCTTTCGAGAGCTCCCCATCTCTCACAAGATAAGCGGGACAATTAGTCCCGCGACTAACTCCCGAGCTCTCCCACCACCTGCCTCCTTCTCTCTCCTCCACCTGTCTCTCCCCGCTGACCTCTCCATCATCAACAGATACAAAATTCCCCTCTGTGAATGAAGGGAACCTTTTGGGGCCCACTACCGCGGGGCCCAGCAGGAGCCTGGAAAAGAAAAAGATAAAACCCTGAACCCTGAAAGTAACACGGCGTCGATTGTGTCTCTGCCTAGTTCCGCATCCAAGAATAGGCGTTCTGATTCCTTACAATAGTAGAATTTTCAAGTTCTAAGGGCAAATGTGCATCTTTTTAAGGGAACTGTAAATGGAGTTGTGGAAAAATAAAGCATGGTTTTTGTTTTGTTTTTACATTTTTATTACCAGCCTTCCAAGAACTTTTGAATGTTAAGGCATACAACCACATGATTTTATGTATGAACATACGTAGTGATGTAAATTGTAATGTAACTTCCTCAAAGGTACCATGAAATTTCCAAAGGCTTATATTTGACATGTACAATGTATGAAGAGTGTATGTTTTAGAGGTGATTGACCATGAATGTTTTCGTAAACAGCAAGTGATGCTGCTTTACATTGATTTCAGACATCTCATGTGACCCCGCGTTGGTGCGCACAGGGTGTATGGTGCATGTTGGCACATGTGACAGTTGCTGACCTCACCAACATTGTTTTTTATTGTTTCAATGAAAGTCATGAATAAAAATTACACACGGTGATTCATGCAGATTTGTAGTGCTCGTATGGAAAAATCTCTCAATGGAATGATTGCGTGTTGTGTTGCCGTTGATCCAATTTCACAGTGTTTGTCAGGGATTAGCCCAGGTGTTCACGCTACTAAATGTTTCCGGTAGCCTGGCGTAAGGGAGCCAATCATGTTGATGAAAATCTGGTTTGATCATCTTCCCCCTTTGAAAGTTTATCACTTGTTTGGTGAATCCAATGCATGCTCAAGCTAGCTCACTCGTAGCCATGCCTGCCTTTCATTCATGTTACTTGTACCAGAGATGTATTTCCACATCTGTTCTTCGTACTTTCACTTGGGCACCTGTTCTCCCCCCCTCCCTCTCCCTACCTCTCTGACTTAGGGAACCTCTACCACATTTCAGTCATTCTTCCCTGATTTCATCTGTGTCAAAGTGTTCACTGAATTCTGGCAAAGAGGATCTGAATGGTGTGTAGGGTTAGGATCCCCGCACACCGAGTGAGACAAATTCTGGAAGATTCAAGTTACAAAGTCAAAAAGAGAGATGACTACTTCACAGTTTATTGCTACATAATACAACAATTTATGGTTAATCACCCCGACGAAATGCAAAACACACTATACATGAAACATCTTCACTTCCTACAAAAAACAAAGAAGTTTATACACTTATTGAATCACAGGATTCTCAGTGAAAAGAACATAGTCACTGGTGTATTCTTTCACAGAGATGTTTACATTGATCGTGAAAAACCATCAAAGTAGACCGGTGGTTCTCAAAATGACAGAAAATATGGTCACTTACCCACAAGAATACCGCTCAATTAGCATCTTGAGAATACATAACACTCCAGTAGCAGGTCACCCTCTCCCCTCCCAAACATCTTGAGTGTCTAGGGGGAGTGCATCATAGATTCGTACTAAAACATACCATACACAACCAGCTATTCATTTTATGTTTCCCATTCCAGATAACTTGCTTAATGCATCCCCCTAATGCATCTTTGATTTATTGAGGAGGGGAAGGGGGTGAAGGTGGTGGGGAAAATGAACCCCCTCCCCCTTTGGAAATGTAAAAGACTATCTGGGGAGGAATACACTAGTTTTTTTTTTATACATATATGAGATGACTAGAGTTGATAGAGAACTTCCATTGGAGTAGACCGAAAGTTTTTTGCACACAAAAAAAAGGCAAGTGCTCGCACGGAATCATTGCATTATGAAAAATTGAATTGGAAAAACCAGCACCATGACAACAAGTGTATTAGGGGGATATAGCAGCACGTGCATTGTACACACACACACACACACACACACACAAAAACATTTGCAAACGTATTGATAAAGTTTTGTCTTCAAATCTCCCCATGCACATTATTTACCCAATACACCCATGCAATAGACTTTTGACTCC
>SZWC01012251.1:73090-85943 GCA_023375785.1 Penium margaritaceum | reverse complement strand
CGTCCTCGTCCTCGTCCTCGTCCTCGTCCTCGTCCTCGTCCTCGTCCTTGTTCTTGTTCTTGTTATGCTCCTCCTTCTCCCGTGGTCCTGTCCACACAGTTCTACTGCGATGCAAAGCAACCGCTCTTCCCATGCGCTGTGACTGCTGACAACGTTGCCTTCACGGACGTGGTCTTCTCCGACATCTCAGGAACTTCACGAGATAAGTGAGTGACCTATGTTCTTTTTTTGTGGGAATACAAGGCAAGCGCATGAGGGCTACCACTGCTGCCAACCAAAGACAGGACTGTGGAGGACATCTGGCCTCTTCCCAGTCCCAGAAAGATCCCAGGATCCCACAATGACAGGATTGTGGCTGGCTCCTCTCCCCATTGAGGCCTAGCTGTAATGTAGAAATGAGTGTCACAGGTGCTCTGTCCACGACTACTTAAAAAATCAGGAAAGAATGGCAGACTGAGAAAAACAGAAATTTTCTCTAGACTTACACCTGGGGAATGTATGTGACGCCACTCCTAGTTTATCTCCCCTGCAAGATACATTCATAAGTGCCATTTTGGGAGGTTCATGGCACACGTAAAGAGGAGCTTTTTTTAAAAGAGGAGCTTTTCAATGAACTTTTTTAACCGCTCTCATCCCTACCCCTAGTCCCCTCCCATCTTTGTCTCCCACTCATCACTCCTCTTATCTTTCAGGATGGTTGATCCCTGCTCTTGATTTTTTCTGCAACAAGTATTTTTTGCTTTAGGTTTGGTAGTGAATCTTATGAGAGACAGAGCCTGCATATCCAGCTCTGATATGAATTCTACAGATTGTATTTCCAACGCTGCCTCCTGCTGCTCTACAAAAAATAAAATAAAGTTGGGAATCTACCTCACTCTACCTTCCTCAACCAATTATTCTAATGTCTACTTTGGCGTTGCGAGTACCAAAGCTGCTGACTGCACACACCACTGCTGGTCAAAATCTTCTGCCTTTCCTCCCCGTACTTTCCACTCCTGTGCAAAACTGTTTGCATTTACTCCCCCTCCTTTCCCATCCTTCCCCATTACTACCTCCCCTCCATTCTTCTTGCAGGTCAGGAATTGTGATGAAGTGCAGTGCAACAGTGCCTTGCTCTGACATCACACTGCATAACATCAACCTCACTGACTTCAAGTCAAGCAAAACGAAGCTAAAGGTTACGGTCTTGAATGTCGTTGGATCCACCATCCTTGGCACAATTGTTCCGTCTATCACAGCTTCCACCATCAACAGGCCAGCTACAGCAGCTCAGGCAGCTCAGATTGCAAGGATGGTGGGCTACTGCCCTGCCGAATCCGCATAGTTGAGGCATGATGACAGTACATTGGTGCAGAGGAAGGAGCGATGCGACAGGAATGGGGTGGGGAATGGTGTAAGGGGGGTATTACCTCGCACAAAGGGACGTTGGTGAGATGGAGGGTCAACCTCTGCACTCCACTATTGTTACGGAAAGTAAATGTGGGGATGTTGTTTCGTCTCCACTTGGGACAGACCTCGACGACAATATTAGCTTGTTGGAGGTGCTCACCTTGAGCATAGGGACCTGTTCCTCACCTCTTCTGTGATAATAAAAGCTTATATTAATTTACCGTTGTGAACCCTCCTGTCAGTTATGTGAACCTTTGTCCTCTACCATCTGTACAGTTTGCTACGGCTGTAGAGGCCTTGAACAACATAATGGCAGCCAATCTGACCGCTGCTCTGCTGTTGTCTTCAAGCAATTGAGAAAAATGATTTGTTCGGAAGCTCCAAAACGCAGGTGGAAGCTTTGAAATCATTGTTTTTTTCGTTTGTTTTTTTTTTTTTTTTTGCATAAATTCTATTTTCCATGAAAAAAATCACATCTAACCTAACAATCCACCTTGACGGAGGACACATCCACAGAAACCCTCAAATTTCTATTTCAATGCTTCTAGTATAAAAGAACCACAAGGACAAACAGTCACTTTCCAAGAGCGGGGACGAAACGTTTTCTCGATAGGATTTGAGATTTTTTACCCGGTAGACAAGTGTAATGGGTCGAGTCTCCAGCTCCTGCTCTGAAGTCGTCGTCGGAGTTCGCAGAATGGCGTTCTCAGTCCGCGTCAGGGGCTTACCCCCTTCCTAGGACTGAGGGGCAATCGTCATCAATGACCCAGAGCAGGGAGACTCGAATACTTCGAGTCTCCGGAGGCCCATTTCTGTTTTTAACCCTACCCCTAGTTTTGGGACCCAAACCGGGGGTTTTTACCTCAAACTCGTGTGTCCGTACGACTTATTTCGTTATTTTATGTCGAAGTTCGTCGCAAACGAACTTCGATTTACGTTTTGACGTTCTGGCGCGAAATCGTCGCGTGCGAGGCACGGTGACGATTTCGCGCCAATTCTCTGGCTATCGTCCCTCGTTCCCCTCCCTCGTCCTCGATCGCTCGCTTGCGAGGAGGAAGAGCGGGGGCGAGGGCACAAGGCCACGAGGCCTCGCCCTCGAGGCCCTCGTGGGCCCTCAGCCGCCGATCGGGCTGAGGCCGCGATCGGCGGGTGGCGGCTGGCCGGCCGGTGGCCGGCCGGTCGCTTGGCCGGCCGCCGGCGGTCCAGCCGGTCGGCAGCTAGCTGGCCGGCGGCCAGCGAAATGCTGGCCGCCGGCGAGCCCTCGCTGACGCGAGGGGTGGTGTGCAACCACCCCTCGCTTCAGCGAGGAGGGAGGGCCGAACCGGCCCTCCCGCTACAACAAGGATACTCATAAGAAAGGACACTCAAATGTGCATACTCAAAGCATGCACGACCTCAAGCACCACACATGACCAGATGAATTCTCGAATTATGTGTGTTTGTGTGTGTATGTGTGTATGTGTGTGTGTGTGTGTGTGTGTGTGTGTGTGTGTGTGTGTGTGTGTGTGTGTGTGTGTGTGTGTGTGTGTGTGTGTGTGTGTGTGTGTGTGTGTGTGTGTGTGTGTGTGTGTGTGTGTGTGTGTGTGTGTGTGTGTGTGTGTGTGTGTGTGTGTGTGTGTGTGTATGTTTTGGTGTGTGTTTGTGGACAACGATATAACATTTTGTCAAGTGGCATGGCTATGATGCGGCTCGTGACAGTTTTGAATTGTACAACAAAGTCCAAGACGTGGATCATTGTATTGACGGCTATTTCCAACATAACTGGCATGCAAAAGCTAACGCGTTGGAACTTCAAGACTAAAAAGGGGGAAATATTGCAACACGATGTACACGAGTCCCTTAACTCTACAACTGGGCAATTTTGTTTTTACAAAAATGAGCGCATTATATTACGCTGTGGATTGGACGGAATCCTTGGCCGACTAGGCCAAAACTGCAGTGCTTGAGGGTGTTCAACCCTCAAGCCATCCCGTCCAGCCGCCCAGAATCCCAGGTGACCCCGCTCGAGCCACGTGCCTCCTTCGACTGGTCAGCGTGGCACCGCCACGCTACACTCCCCCCTACTAGGAGTGAGAGCCGCCTCGGCATATCCAATTATCTTGATGTGGGATTCGAGCCATAGAGCTCTAATACCAATGTAGCGGATCAAACGGAATCCTTGGCCAACCAAACCAAAACCGTGGTGTTGGAAGGCCTCCGACCCTCAAGCACTGCGGTTTTGGCCTAGTCGGCCAAGGATTCCGTCTACTTCAATACAGTCCCAGGTGACCCCGCTCGAGCCACGTGGCTCCTTTGACCTGTCGGCTTGGCACTGCCACGGTACGAGCGCACTCCAGAATGTTGCCGCGACGATTGAGGGCACTTCCCCCAACTGCCCCCAACCTCCAGTGTTCCTTTCTCAGACCTCTTGACTGTTTTGACTAGCTTCAAGAATTGTCACGAGAGTATGGAATCACGTCGTTGCCGTGGCCAATTTCCATGTTTTATCGAGCCCCGTCTTGAATATTCGGCAGTGATCTTGATGTTGGTGTATGGGCTTTTGCCTGACACTCTTTTGAGGACAGCGAGGTTACTTGGGGTGTGGCATGATGCTATGGTTGAGGTTATGGTGGTCGAGACCCGTGCACCTGGTGAGTGCTACCGGTGTGACGTGGAGACCCATTGCCTCCATGTGTTATGTATGATCCATGCATGGTGTTGTTGAGACCCGAATACCCGAGACATTTTCCAGGGTCACGAGGAGACCTTGTTTCTCTGTATCTCTTGCATGATGTTTGACACGTAGGTGTGTGATTGACTTCTTGCATGGACGAGACCCGGGCACTTGGTGGGATGCACCATAGTCCCTAGGAGACCATGTGCAGTGGTATGCTTGATCGGCGCTCGCCATGATTGGTTGCCCGAGCCATCCTGTCCTGCCTTTGCTCGGCCATTGTGGTGTTGACGGATGTGTCAGCCAGAGGGAGTGTTGGTATGTGTGGCTTCCACCCATCACGAGCCATGGCCTTTGCTCAGCCATTGTGGTGCACCCAGAGCTGATGGTGAGCGACGGCCGCATTGGAGATCGTGACGACCCGACGGGACTCTGGATCGTCCAGGGACTTATCCAACAGCTACGACATGATAAGTGTGACACAGATGATGCGTCTCTACAGCCTGACTGGCTGGTCTGTCGTTGCTAGAGTTTTCTCAGTGGTCGAGACCCATGCACCCGGTAGCTTGTATCGGTGCGATGAAGAGACCTGCGAATTTGGCGTGCTTCCTGTTGTGGAAAGCACACATTGACGTCTTGGTACTGCACTCGTACATTTGTGGGTGATCTCAGTGCATTTCAAAATGCTCTAGAGTTTTCTCGGTGGACAGGTCATTTTGGCCGATTTCCTTGTTCTGCTTGCTATTCGTGTCTGGATGATGCAAACCAACCTTGCGTGGGTTCGTTGCATAGAGCTCGTTGTTCTGCACGTTCTGGTGCAGACAACGCGTGATTCTGAGACCTGAGCAGTGAGTTACGGCCAAAACTGTGGTTTTAGGCCAGTTTGAGCAAGTACAAAAATACCAACACCCCTAGTGACTCTAGGCGGCCAGCAACTATTTAGGCTGATTGTTGCTCAGTTGTCATCCTCTCTCTGTATGTGTTTATTAATGGAAGCACATTTGACACTGAGTCGTGTCGTCTAGCCAAAGCCTTGCCGTTTCGCATCCGACCTGTGTTGACGCCACGAGCTGACTGGGCGCTGACGCCCATTCAATGGCAAGCGTCTTAGGAAGCTTCCTAGAATCTTCTCTTGGTATCAGAGCAGGCGAGCCATAGCTCACGCTAGTGCGTAGCAGAGACGTAGCAGCAGTAGTCGTAGTGAGTGGCAGCAACAATAGCCACCCACAGAAGCAACTGCAAGTCCTGGGAGGACCCATCACAGGTACGTTGCAGCAGAGGCAACGGCGGTAGCAGCACGCAACATCGGCAGTGGCAGCGGCCGTTTGAGCCGCGTGCAACAGCAGCAACTAGCGGCAGCAGCAGCCAGAGCAGCCGGGGAGGCAGCAGCAGCCGCAACCACCACGGCCAATGCGGTAGCAGCAATCGCAGCCGCGCAGCTAAGCCATCGCGCACCAGCAACAACAGCCACGCGGCTGCTCACCAGCAGTTGTGCAGCCGCAGCAAGTCAGCACAGCAGCAGGGCACCACAGTAGCAGCATGCCAGCAGCTGCTACGTAGCAGCCTCGCAGTAGCAGCAACAGCAACAGCCGCACGGCTGCTTACCAGCAGCCGTGGAGCAGCAGCAGGGCAGCGCAGCAGCAACGTGCCAGTAGCCGCTACGCAACAGCCTAGCAGCAGTGTGCAGCAGCTGCGTGCAGCAGCAGTACGTAGTACCGCCTTGCAGTAGCCATTGCAGCTGCAGCAGTAGCAGCACCGTGCGGCAGTAGCAGTAGCAGCAACAGCGATGGCGGCGAGAAGCTGCACCGTGCAGTCGCAGCTGCACACGTGCATAGCAGTAGCACACGCAGCAGGGGCAGCCAAGGCGACAGCAGCACCTGCTGCTGCCCCCATTGCGGCAGGCAGGAAGCTGCCTTACAGCTTCCCGCAGCAAGCTCGTGGCGAGCTCGCATTGAGCTCGCAGCGAGCTCGCGGTGATCGGCGAGCCCGCCGATAGGCGAGCTCATCCGATCGACGAGCTCGCCGCGAGGGTCGAGCGAGGCAGCCAAAAGAAAAAAAGAGGGAGGGGGACAGGACACGGGGGGGTCCCCGAGTGGGCCATCCCAGGACAACCCCAAAAGGGGCACCCGAGGAGGTGGCACCTGAGAAAAAAGAAGGGAGTGAACAAACAACGGGTGCACCCACGCGTTGGTGCACTAACTCACTGTTAGCAAACGACATTAACCGCAGCAGCAGCAACGGCCACGTGAGACGCGGTAGTAGCAGCAGCGACAACGGTGGTCTAAGGCCATAGTCGTCGGCTGATGTCAGCAACCGGAGCAGCAGCAGCAGCCGTAGCAACAAGCACCGAAGGTGACTTGAGGTCGCACGGCAGCTGCGTGATAGACGCGTAGCAGTCGGACATCAACGTACCACCAACGTGGTGGTGGAGGTCCTTGTGACAGCGTCACAGCACATCTGAGACACTATGCTTTGATCGCCTGGTTCCCCCTGTGGCCTTGTGCCAGCGAGAGCGAGTGTCTTGTACACTCACCCACGCCAGGCTTCTGAGATGAGCACACCGGCGTGGCAAGTGGCGCAGCCGGCACCTTGGCTGGCACCGGCAGTGCAGGTGTGGTAGGCGCCACGAGCGCAGTGGCAGTTGCAGCCGAGGCACACACCCCACGTGTCCAACGGCTTTGCCTGCTACTTTTGCAGTGACCGACACCATGGCTGGCGCCAGTGTCGCCATCGTCCTGCTGGGTGGCGAACGCCCTGGTTACGGTCCCGCCCTACTCCACCATCCGACTCAGAGACATCAGCTCATACCGTCGCACCCCTCAGTGGAGCTATGGTGGTGTTGTATGCCAAGCTCCAGGGTCTAAAGCGCATGGTACAACAGCTCACAGACCATGTGGTTTCTGAGCGGGCCGATGCCACCATGCCGTTTCAGGCACCCCCTATCTTCCTCCTCGCCATCATCACCTCCATCAATGTCATCACCTGATCATGCTACACCTCCCGACCTTAGCTCCACACCTGAAGCCCTTTGCTCTGTGCTGGAGTCAGTTGGAGTCATCCCAACTGTTGATCCCTCTACTTCTATGGTAGTCCCTTCAGCTCGGCGTCATCGCGCTCGCACTCGGTACGCGAGGCAGCGGACAACACGTTTGGCGAGACGTGCCCAGCAGGCAGCAACAGTTGTAGCAGTGGTAGACATCACCACTGAGATGACTCTCTCGTCCCCAGTCGCATGGTTGGTGCGGCATCCCTTCGCAGCTTCTACCGGTGCGTCGGTCGAGGGGGGGATGGAGTATCCGCCGACGACCACCCAAGAGTGCAGGAGGGATGTGATAGATGGTGCTTCACGACAGGGTGCTCTCATTTTGGACGAGACATCCGAGGAGTGGTGCAACGTGGAGTCGGAGACGGACGAGTGGTCTGACGCGGAGTTGGAGGAAGACATGGAGATGGAGATGGATACTGCAATTGACGAAGCAGCGTCGGCAGCCATCGACGTCGTGACAGCAGCAGCAATTGCAGTCACTGCTGCTGACGGGACGCCGGCAGTGGACGCGCTTGTTGGTGCAGAGACCATGATGGTCGTTGCTCCTGTAGCAGCCGGTACAGCCTCCATAGGAGTAGACGTCCCCTTAGTCACAACATCAGCCGTTGCAGGTACACATGCGGAGGGGGTACCCGGAAAGGCAGGAGATATCGAGGTTGCCAGCACTTTCTCTATGACCGGTATCACTACGGTAGCAGTCTTTGGAGGTGCAGCCGTCGCGGAGGATGCAGCTCGAGCATTAGCTGATGCACCAGCAGCCGAGCGGGCCCCTGTGCTCGAGCGTTTACACTCTGCGCTTCGCGACCAGGACGATGTAGTGGCACGTGCGGACAGGTACCTACATGACCTCACGCTTGAGCTACGTGTAGCGAGCACATGTTGGAGTACCGCAGACACCGCGGGTCGTCGGTTAGCAGCAGTAGACGTCGAGGATGTGTACACGTGTCTCGAGGCTACCGAGTGGACGTTCCACGGTGCAGTGTGGAGACGGTCGGACTTGCGCCGGCAGTTGGAGGAGGTGATATCAGTGGATGCTTTAGTAGCAACGACCCGTGGAGGAGCAGCTGTTACAGTGGCCCACACTGTTGACAGCCGTGTAGCGGTTGTTTCCGCGGCATCAGCTCACCCTACAGCAGTCACCCTTGCAGGCGCATCTGCCGTGGAGGATGCAGAGCAAGCTGCGGACCTCTGGCTCATGGCTGCCCTCACCGGCATCGCTCACAACATTGTGGTTCCAGCCGACGACACACCTGCACACATTCGAGCTACTGTTCCCGTACCCGAGCGCCTGCGCTCCGCGGTCCACGAGCAGGAGGTAGATGTGGCTCGAGCGGAAGCACACATGAAGGGTCTCATGGCCGAGCTCCGGGAGGCTAGCAGTCGTTAATACACTACGAATGTTCCAGCACGGCAGGCTGCCAAGAAGTGCGTGGAGGATGTACACACGCGTCTTGAGGCAGCTGAGAGGTCTTTACAGGATGCACGTCGGAGACAGGCGGACGCTCAATGGCAGGTGGACGATTGGTTGCGTACCAGGGGTTGGGAGGAGCCCCGGGACACTGTACGGGCTCCCGATGACGGCGACAATGCAACAGAGGCAGATTCATCGACGGATGCGGACGTCCGACCAGGAGTCGACGGCTGAGTGACAGGTGTGCCAGCAGTAGCCGGTGCCTCTACAGTAGTTCCTCTTGCAGATGCAAACGCAGTAGAGGCCGACACGTTGTCTGGTGTCGACGCCTTACCAGCAGCTGGTGGCCAGGTGATAGATGATTCGACGGCTGACCTACGCGATGAGGCGGCGAGGCTGCAGGAGGTTGTGGCTCGTGCCGCCGCTCACGCGATCGAGGTCCACCGTCAGGTTCGTTTCGCGACTGACCGCCTACATGCCGCAGATGCAGCCGCCCGGCCGACACCTGCAGCAGAGCTCGACGAGTTGTACACGCGTCACGACGTTGCAAAGTCCGCGTGGCGGTGTGCAGCTCAGCAGCTAGCAGGCATACAGCAGGTGATGCAGTTGGAGCAGGCCCTGAGCGCTTCACCAGTCACAGCGGCAGGTGACGACAGCGACGAAGACGATAACGACGACGGCGCTCCAGGGTGAGGCTATGTGCGAGCACATCCGACCAGCATAATCGTCACCCGTACTATTGTTTTTCAGGGGTGTGTGGCCATGGGGGAGCCATGCTCCCTCCTGAGGGATTGTGTTAGGCGCGGCCATCAGCTTTGCTTGTGCTGTCAGCCTCTATAGACCAAGAGAAGTGTTGGTGTATGGACTTTGGCCTGACACTCTTTTGAGGACAGCGAGGTTACTTGGGGTGTGGCACGATGCAATGGTTGAGGTTACGGTTGTCGAGACATGCGCACCTGGTGAGTGCTACCGGTGTGACGTGGAGACCCATTGCCTCCATGTGTTATGTATGATCCATGCATGGTGTGGTCGAGACCCGGACACACGAGACATTTTCCAGGGTCAGGAGGAGACTTTGTTTCTGTGTATCTCTTGCATAATGTTTGACACGTAGAGGTGTGATTGACTTCTTGCATGATCGAGACCCGGGAACTTGGTGGGATGCACCATTGTCACGAGGAGACCCTATGCTCTGGTATGCTTGATCGGCGCTCGCCATGATTGGTTGCCCGAGCCATCCTGTCCTGCCTTTGTTTAGCCATTGTGGTGCATCCAGAGCTGATGGTGAGCGAAGGCCGCATTGGAGATCGTGACGACCCGACGGGACTCCGGATCGTCCAGGGACTTATCCAGCAGCTACGACATGACAGGTGTGACGCAGATGATGCGTCCCTACAGCCTGACTGGCTGGTCTGTCGTTGCTGGAGTTTTCTCGGTGGTCGAGATCCACGCACCCGGTAGCTTGTACCGGTGTGATGAGGAGACCTGCAACTTTGGTGTGCTTCCTGTCGTGGAAAGCACAAACTGACGTCTTGGTACTACACTCGTACATCATGGGTAATCTCAGTGTCGTTCAGAGTGCTCTAGAGTTTTCTCGGTGGACAGGTCATTTTGGCCGATTTCCTTGTTTTGCTTGCTATTCGTGTCGGGATGATGCAACCCGACCTTGCGTGAGTCCGTTGTGTAGAGCTCATTGTTCTGCACGTTCTAGTGCAGACAGCGCGTGATTCTGAGACCTGAGCAGTGAGTTACGGCCAGAACTGTGGTTTTAGGCCAGTTTGAGCAGGTACGAAAATACCACTGCCCCTAGCGACTGTTGGTTTGTGCGGCTTCCACCCGTCACGACCGACACTGCTAGTTTACCGATATACCCACATTCTGGGTATATGGCAGAGAAGGGCGTGACGACACGACGGGCCTCTGGACTGCACCGAGACTTCTCCAGCATCTACGACAGCGCTGGCGAGACGCGGTCGATGCGTTCTGGCAGCCATGTGGGCTTGTCGGGAGCTAGGAGAGTTTTCTTGATGGGTTGAGACCCGCGCACCCGGTGGACTATACCGGTGCGACGAGGAGACCCGATGGCTGTTGTGGGGCTTCCGATGTTCGGAAAGCCGTGTGTGATGTCTGGACGCAGATTCTGAGATTTTTTGACACTGTGGTATTTTCTCGGTGGTCGAGACCCGGGTACTCGGAGAGCTGTTCCGGTGCCTTGAGGAGACCACCGTTATTGTTATTATGGTGTACGCAGTGTGTTATCCCCGCTGACCCGTTTGGGCTCAGCGGGGGTGACGGGGCCCGGTGCGGCTAGCTGCCGGCACCCCTACTTAAGCCCGCTAAGGGCTCATTTGTACTCTCTCCTTGTTCTTTATATTCAGCGTTCCAGACTTAGCCAAATTCTTGCCGTCTTGCGTCGCACTCACACACAGAGCTCATGTTCATTTTGCATGGGCCTGCATGCCCTAAAAATTATTTCCAATTTGGTATCAGAGCACAGGGGGGCGTGTGAGCAGCAGAAGCAGCAGTAGTGGGCGGAACGCAGAGAGAACGCGCCACGTGGCGCCACGCCGGTAGCAGCGTGAGGGAGCGCGAAACGACTGCAATTCAACGCCACAGGGGTGGTGAGCCGCGAAAAGGAGCAATAGCGGCTGCGGCGGCAATAGCAAAAGCAACAGCAGTAGCAGCCACTGCAGCAGCGGCGGCAGCAGCAGCAGCGTGCAACAGCGTTGGCAGCAGCAACAGCAGAGTGCAGCAGCAGTAGTAGTAGCAACAGCAGCAGCAGCATCGTGCAGGAGCAGCAGCACCGGCGGAAGCAGCTGCAGCAGCACATCAGCCGCTGCAGCAGTAGCGTCAACAGCAGCAGCAGCAGCAGCTACTACAGCAGCGGCGGCAGCAGCAGCAGCGTGCAGCAGCGACGGCAACAGTAGCAGCGTGCAGCAGCAGCAGCCGCGGTGGCAGCAGCAAGCAGCAGCAGCAGCTGCCCAGAGCAGCAGCAACAGCAGCATATAGCAGCAGCAGCAGCAGCTACTGCAGCAGCGGCGGCAGCAGAAGCAGCGTGCAGTAGCAGCAGCCGCGGCGGCAGCAGCAAGCAGCAGCAGCAGTTGCTGCGCAGAGCAGCAGCAGCAGCAGAAGCAGCAGCAGCAGCAGCAACCGCAGCACCTGCACCTGCCGCTGCAGCTGCTGCTGGCGCTGCAAGGAGGGCCTTGCAGCCCTCCTCTGATCGGGGGGGCCCTCTGAGGGGGCCCCGTTCGCACCCCCCCTCCCTTCCTCCCCTTCTTAGGGGGGCACTCGGAGGGCCCTGCCGAGCCCCTCCGAGGGTCCCTTCGGAGGGGGCCCGTCGGCCTCGTGGGCCCCCTTGGCCCCGTCGGCCCCGTCGGCCAACCGACGGAGGGGCCGGGTCAGAGGGGCGGACACGACCCCCCCCCTCTCGCTCCCTCTCCCCCACACCCACTCGCTCACTCGCTCGCTCAGCGAGCGAGCGAGCGAGCGTGCACGGGAGGGAGGGCCGGACAAGGGGGACACCCCCCCCTCCTTATTTTCTCCGTTCACCCACCTTCTGGGCAATCGAGAAAAGGGGGGGGACGAGTAAAACTAATACGAAAAGGGGTACGCCTGAAAGCGAGTGAAAAAAAAAGAGAAAAAGCAAAAAGAAAGGTGAGGGCCTAAGGCGATCAGAGGGGAGACCTAGGAAAAGAAAAGGGGTGGAGGGTGAGGGCAAAAGAAGAAAAAAAAAGGGGAACACAAGCGGGGGTTTGAGGGCTAGAGAATAACAATAAAAAAGAGGATGATCTTCCAACTACTACCGCCACAGCAGCAGCAGCAGCTCTCATAGCAGCAATAGCAGTATTAGGCGGTGGAGTGTCGACGACTACATAGTGCGGCGGCTGCGCGACAGCTTACACTTTCGTCTTCTCAGCCGAAAGCGGACGGTCGTCGGCGACGATCTCCGCTTCTAGAAGCGTCACGGACCGGCGTCTTTCTGGGGCCCGTGGATTGGTGCGCGCACTTCACCCCGCAGGATCGACGGCGGATTCGAGTCTTACCAGCTCCGAGGGCTGGGTCGTCTACCGCTTGGAGCAACAGCCACACCTATAGCCGCCACCCCTTCTCGTCTTGGAGCAGTCTTCGCTCCATTAGTGGCAGCAGCATTAGTGGCCGCAGTTAGTCAGACTGTAGTCTCCGGGTGTGCTGTGGTAGTGCAGCTCTTCCCGTCTGGTCACGTTTGCTGACCCGGACGCCGTGACCTCCAGGAGTGACAGTACCTACTGGCCCCGTTCTCTCCCGTGGCTTGGTGTTTACCACCGGGAGTAGGTGCCCTCGGTACCTATCCATCATCCAGCACACGAGATGAGTG